>DWHE01000174.1:0-12321 GCA_018247495.1 Satarupa nymphalis | reverse complement strand
TCACACTAGATAAGTTAACAGTGCGTTAACGAATTTTTCGGACAATTCTTTTTACGCCTTTCTGACAAACCCACGTCATAGAGGACCGGAATATCTCAGGAGGAAGCTCAGTGCACATTTTGCGCGCAGGATATAGACGGAAGCTTAACCTTGGGCGCGTGGCACAAAATATTAATGCCGAAGCAACTTAAAATCAAACCATTTATGATGATAAAGAAAAGTTTGGTGTTCTTCCCCTTGTTTAGAGTACAGTAATGATCGTGCGTATTGTACTTATATTTTCTAAATATTTGCTCGACCGGGAATTGTATAATATAACCGGGGAACATGTACAAGGACCCCTTCATTAGAGACAGTTTTACTGCAAAGAGGACCGCGGCTTCCTCTATTTTATGATTTTCTTCAACTTTTAATGTAATTCGTGAGTTTTCTGAAAGTTACCCCCAGACATCACATTTATTTGTAGGCCTCTAGAAAGCCATATTTATCAAAAATCATAAATTCACACCAGATATTAGGGTGTAGATGGATTTCAATCAGTCAATCATCTTGCTCTTTCATAAGTCTATCTTTTACCCGTTTGAGGGCCCGTTCCGAACAATGGCGTCTTCTAATTGGCAACTCCATCTCTTCCCTCTGAATTTGCACATATTTGGATCCATTTCTCCTAATTTTCTAACCATTACTATCAAGACGAACGGAGTCCTTCATTGTAACGATACAAAAGATGAGTATGTTTGTAATCTTTGTCCAATTTAAAAATTTATATTAAATAAAGCAATTTCAACAAACTAGGACGACGAAGTGTGGACTCATAGTGTAAAGTAGGTCGGAATCTAAATAAATAATTATTAGGTAATACTCGTCTTAAAAACTAATTATTATGTAATGTTACTGTTCTGTTATTCAAATTATGTGTATACTATAAATTATTAATCTAAGCCATAATTATTTTTGTATCCGGTATAACCTTGTATTTTTAATAAATGTTAATTACCTGTATTTTTAATGTTGGGTTTTATTATCTTTGTTTTGAAAGTAAAACATGCAGTCCTCGTTTAAGCAATACAATTAGGTTTAGGTAAGTATAATTCAATTAAAACGATGATTCATGGAAGCGTACGTTTCGAATTTCGAATTTTCTAAATTCAAATTTCAACCATCTCAAACTATTGTGGAATACCCTTAATCAGCTGATCTCTTACTCATAAATTACCCGTATGCTACTGACAGACCGAGTTCCGTTTCAAAGAGAATTGGCAGTGAACAAATGGCTCTTAATCTGTCGCTAGTAATTACCTCAACTCTACAATAAATTCCTAGTTTGCTGGTATTAACATTTTCTATAATATATCTTACTTGTGTTATTTATGCTTTTGGTATCCCTTTTAGATTCATTCGCAGTGAAACTATCCGCTAAACCAAGACTCACGGAATGTGCTACCGGCTGGAGAAAAAACTTATGTGATATATTAATTTATTGGCAAATACTTTTTCTATTACTTTTAAGTGCATATGAAACAATATTTTCTATTTTTAAATCTGCTTTTACCACCTTCACCGAGAGCCATCTCATCTTGAATCAATCAACCAACTAGAGCAACATTTAAAAAAAATCTGTTATCATCTTTCATTTTATCAATCACTTTAAAAAAAATTCCATCAAAAATAACCCAACTACAGACAGATGAAATTCCTTTTTCAAAGTGAAGCATCAATGAATAAATGGCCCACAATCTTTTTAAAGCCAGCAATTACCACTTCCTCTCGCAATAAACTGGTGTTCCGTGAAGTGCTTTTATTCGAAACGGCACCGACCTATAACCAAATTTCGTTTGGTTCTTTTCTTGCTATCGAGAAATTGCGGTTTATGTAATGGGCTCATAAATTAGCTACTGGCCTTTTCTTGTTTTAAATTTGTTTTAATTTTCCTATTACCGTACATAGCTTTTCGCATCAGCTGAATACGCTTTTGTGTGTAAAAGAGAGGGCGTGAAAAATTAATATGAAATCGAAAACACACGAGGTTGCGTAAGATCGTCTCGGCCAATCGCGCACACAGCCTGTTTCCTCACAGCATCTTCTGATGCTCGATTTATATTATTACCATCCACTTTTTACTGTCTTAAATAAAAAAAAAAAATTTAATTACTTAACATAAATTTGAGATTAATATGTTTTTTTTGTTTTTGTTTTATTTGATTCATTAATATAAAATGTACATAAATACATGTGCATATAATTGTATGTACATTTCATATACTCGTAATATGGTGGTCACTCGTAAAACATTATTATAAAACACGTTTGTAAATTATATAAATGTTAAACACATGAAAAAAAACTAATAGTATTTTTTTCTTAAATAAAAGTGTTGTATTGTTATTATATTCGTTGTCAATTTCATTTTTAATTTCTCAAACGACAACAAGAAAATGTATTATGTAATAAGATTTTATTTAATATAAAAAAACTGACGTTTTGTTTCTTTGTTTCAGATTCAACTCTACAGAGTCATGGATTACATCACAAAGTATATGATCATCGTTACATCTTTGATGACTGTTGAACTTACGATAACGGAGAGCAAAAACGAGACTAAAGCCAAAATTGACAGGCGTTACTATCAAATGCCAATCTTCATAAACGTATGCGATATTGTCGATCGGAGGTCCAAAGTACACTGTTATTGCGATAGTAATAAACCGAAATTGGCCACGAGGGCAGATTGCTGGATTTTTAGCGGCGGCTTAACTGAAGATGACCCCATTTGGCCAAGTTTCTCCTCGCAATCTGAGCTCGAACATCTCATGTTTAATGTACGATCTGACGATGCACTAACTTTCATACCAGCTAAAGCCATAGTAAGGCTCGACAGGCTTAAACATTTATCCATACAATTCGGAACAATAGAAAAGATTCCCCCATACGCCTTTACAAACTCGAGTACTGTGAGACAAATTGTATTAAAATCAAACAAGATCGCCAATTTGGAAAAGCATTCATTTTCCCAGTTAATGATGTTGTCGAACATAAGCTTAGATGAAAACCAAATATCCGAACTGAAGCGCGACGTGTTCTTCAATCTTCCCAATTTGCATGTATTACATTTATCCAACAACAACTTGAGTTTGCTACACGAAGGATGTTTCAAACATTTGAACAATTTGATTGAGTTGAAACTGGACTTCAATTATATATCGGTAGTAACGAGAGAAATGCTGGAAGGATTGGAAAATCTTTCTCGATTAAACATGAGGAACAATAAATTGACAATGATTGGGAATTTGGCATTTAGCGAGCTGTGGGGCTTAAAAGAATTGATGCTAGATAATAACGCGATAGAGTACATATCAGAGCGGGCATTTGGGGGACTAACCCAATTGAGAAAGTTGACGTTATCGGGTAACAAGCTAGCTTCGTTTTACGAGGACACGCTCGTTGATATAAGAAGTCTAGTGGTGTTGGATTTGAGAGACAACCTTTTAACCACAATATCGTATGAAACCATCCGATCTGTAGTGGAAAACGACAAAACAATTTCGTCGGTTGTTTACTTAGACGGTAAGTATTCGTTTTAAAAGTTTACCACTAAAGAGATAAACATTTTCCAAAAAAAACCTTGTCTTGAAATGTAAATTAACGCCTGAAAATAATTCGGAAGCGCACACCGCTCGCTTAAATCATCTACCTGTGAGAAAACTGCAGTTAAACTTATAAAGTAGACAGACAACAGTTGTTATTATCATGCAAAATAAAGTCCCCAAGAACCACAATTGCAAGCCGAGTTACTCACAGACACCTTTGTCTTTATTAAAATGATTTACTTGAGACTACACCGCTGCTATTAATGTTCGCTTAACTTTCTCTCTGTTTCGTGATATAGCCAAGAACTTTGTTACGAAATGAAATACCTCGACTCATAAGGTATTTGTTATGTGCTTTTAATTAATTGAGAAAGATAAACTTTTTAATTATTTTACATATCAATAAACATGTTTTTGATTAAAAACAATTTATGACGAAAGTTATTCCAAGCCGATACATGAAAAGCTAATAAACTTCCAAGTCAGCTTTGAATACTACCTACTAAAGGGGTGAATTGAGATCAAAATCTGTCATGAACACCTATTTTAATAAATCAACCAGGGAAATGAACATCCGAAAATTTATATTCACGTAACCTATATGTGACGATCGCTAAATCGGAAGATAAATTGAACGGAGCGTGTTCAGCCGAAGGCTCGAAGATCTCTCCGAACATAAAATAGGAGCAATCTGGTCCTAAACGACGTATGGATACTTTTACTTTTTTTAATCAAAATGATGGCGTTCCGTCCTCAGCTGTAGTTTACAGTAGCATTACGTCGATAAAGATTTTGATGTGCAAGAATATTTCAACTCTGGAGCGTGCCTTGATATACGTATAATCCTTTTATTCCTTGCGTTCATAGCTTACAGGCGCGTAAATCACGCGTCGTCGGGTTGAATCGTACCTATATTTTGCGAAGGGACCCTATAAATTTTCTCGGTTCCATCGAGAAATACCATTTTATTTGCAAACATTCCTGCTTGTTTATTAGGTATTTTATAGCGCTATTGTGTCGGCTCTTATACATTTTGCTTTATACTATTCATGAGTGGCTTTTTTGTTCCATTGTTAAATGTTTGCAGTGAAATAAAATTGTGTTCAGTGTGTATTCACTCTTCCATAATTGGAAATAAAAAAACATTTTTTTCTGCGGATTACGCACATATTATAAGATATCGTTATCCAATAAATAAATATTTTTTTTATATGTTGTCAATTGTGGTTCCAAAAAATGAAAAAGCAAATGTGTAATGATTATTTAATTATTTTTTTCATAATTATTCAAATCTTTTTCTATGTCTTGAAAATATGTTTCCTAACTAATCTTAAAGCAACTATTGAAACCTAAGCAAATATTCCCTTGTCATCCAAAAATAATTCATAACAAGAAAAAAAGTATCTCAAAAAAAGGATTGCACTTTTTTCTTTGACATCGACGTTTAACTTTAGAACAAGTTTAATTAGTTCTGGGCAAGAGCATTGGCGAAGTTATTCCTAGATGAATACATTTAATCCAATTGCTAAAAGTGTCGTATCGTATAATTAACATAATTGAATTTGGAGGTACCAAAACTTGGGTCTTACTTAAATTTAATAAATAAATTTCTTAGCACGGAACCAGTGAATACGTGAACGTGTTATAAATTCAGAACAAAGAATATCGAGTAGATGGAATGCTAGACACTCAGCTAGTGTAAGCACAACGAAAGATATTCGGTGGTTGAGGAAAGAATATATTTTGTTGCATCTACATAGCAAACGCTCAGTAAACAGCGCTAAGGGCCTCTCTAAGTTTTTATTTGTTGCACTACCATCCTTCTTTGAACGTGTTTTACTCGGAAATACATTTACATACTGCAATATTTTGCATACTATCAACTGTTTCATGTTTGCTTATCCGTGTTGAATCAAACTAAGCATTGTAGTGATATTCGAATTTCCGCCGAACGGCATATTCACTAGAATATTAATGGCTTTGATTTGCCACTTGTTGGTGGTTTGGCTCTGATCCAGGTCGCGATGATTTAGTTCAACTTCCTTTGGCAGTCTGTATACATTAGTGAATCAATCAATACCAAACAGTCCGTTACACTATTGGAATAGTCTTTTAAAACAGAATTGATTTACTAATTCAAAAGTACTTCTTTTTTCTTTCATAACAAGCATCTTCTAAAATATACCTCTAAAATATTTTGAGGTTGGTAGAACCTATCGAGGTTCGACCGGGTCCATACCACCACCACACCTATTTTTGCTGTGAAGCAGCTCTTGCGAGCTATGTTTCAGTGGGCAAGGGTGCCGGCACGCTTTCGATAAATGAGCCGATAAATTTGGTCCTCAGGAGTAGCAACGTAGCTGTGACCAATCCCTAAATGGACTATAGTCCAATTCGAGGTTGGATACAATTGTCATGGGCTGCAACGATCACTTAACGCCAGGTGAATTGCATGTCCATTTTTCTACTATTATGTAAATAAAAAATATCTCGTTTAAAAAACATAGATCAGCTAATGTACTAGAAAAAAGCGCTCTGATATACAGGTTCACCTATTGTATATACAGAAAAACACAAAGGCTAGCTTGTTAGGCTGACTGAACTAGGTCGAGCAATCTCTGCTAAGTAAATATTTGTCCGGCGCGGGATGGTAATAATTCCAACGTTTACAATATGCAATATCTCAATGTCAGTTCGATTCTCGACATAGGGAAATGTTCGAGCATAGAATACGGATGCGGCACGTGCCAAATGAGGATAAAAGCCATTTTTCTCCGTTCAGTCCACGTTTCGAACTATCTTTTCGCAGCAGGTTGCGATGTTGGCAACTCCAGTAGATAATGCCGGTTGAATGTAAATTGACTGTGTTAGGTGGACGCGCTACGTTTTCTTTGTTCCGTTTCGAAAGCTTCCACGTATCTGTCTTTGTTATGTGCAGAGCTTAAACACTTAACAAAGAATGCTTAACGTAAGACAAATTGTTGGCTGCTCCGAGTAACTTTAGCCACCATACCCGCTGGGTCTCTGAAATTTCGTTAGCTGGAAGCTGAAATTATATTGTTACTGAACAAAGTGTGAAACTCAATTAAAAAGATACTGACGCTGCACTGACCGCGGAATTGTTATTATGTGTTTTTCGTTAGTTTTTCTGGCCGCAATAAAATCTACTGTCCAAATAACTGTGTAGCTTCCAAATTCAAAGGGAAGCATTTTTACTACATATTGTTGTATCTTTCGTGAAAATTTTATACATAAAGTTTTGTGGTAGTAGCCAAGTTCGACCGAGTCAGCCACCAGCACATCTTTTCTGTTTTGAAGCAACTCTTGCGAGTTTTAAGGGTGCGGCGAACAACTTAGTCCTCGAGAATAGGAATGTAGCTGTTTTAAAGGAGACCTCGGTCTATTAAGAAACGCAACCGAAAAAAAACAATGAAATCGTCTTCAAGTGATTCCATTTACATGTTAAATTATATTTTTGATTGAATTTTTGTTTAGCAAAAATTATATAGTCAAAGGCGTCAGTAGCCACTGATTTTAAATCCTTTAGGCTTCAACAAAAAGGTTTCGGATTTTGCTAATTACGGTGGTGTTCCATTACCTTGTACATAAAATCTAATCGACCCTCTCATTTCAGGTAACCCACTCAACTGTAATTGCCGACTCTCTTGGATATACGTCCTGCGAAACGAGACCAAGGATAGCTCCCTGAAGCATGCCCTTGAGAAAATATCATGTGTCGCAGACACTCCAAATGATAGGCGTCAAAGTGATCAGACCGACGAAGAAATTGAAAACGGAAATGTTTTAGCCGACGACAACTATGAGTACTACGATAAAAATGATGATTATAATGAAAAGGAAAAAGCAAGAGCTAACAAAGCAAAACTTCTTACAGACATTGCGTTAGAATCGTTGCCCTGTCCGAAGGAACTAATTCAGTCTATTGAAGAAACATACGGGCATCCCGTTCAGAATGAAATCAGATTAAAAGCGTACTCTCGTGTTCGTATAAATTTACCCGATCTCATCTTAGTACTAATAATGTTAGTGGTATTATTTTCTAAAGTGTAATTGAATGAAAATTTTAAAAGTCGAATATATTTGTGATATTAGAATAAAAGTCATGACTAATTAAGACGAGTTCAGATATGCGGTTTTATTATGTTTTGAAAAAATTGTACAATATAGTCTAGTTGAGAGATAATTGTTGTTTAGGCTAAGCCTTTTTCTTGTAAAGAGTATTAAGTAAATTATAGTTTGAATATTTTAACACGTCTTGTCATACGAATGTTCAAATAGATCAAGCATGTTTAAAAATGTAAATTAGTGTAAATATTTAGATTTTTTAGGTTTAAACCAGAAAACATGTTGACGACCTACATACATGGGCGTCGCCAGAGTATTGTCGTCATTTCAAAAGTGAGTGTTATCGATCACATAAATGTTGTTAGATCTTGAATCTAAGTATGTTTAGGACTTTCAGAGTATAGCGATTACATAATTTTATGATTAATGATAAAATCAGTGTGGAATAGTTATGAATATTGTGTAATCTACTAGTAGGATCATCCGACATGAGTTAGCGGTTTGCTGTTAAATTTTTCTATTCTCAATAACTTTCCATAACATTCTAATACATATAAATGTACAATATATCCATTATAATGGTAAAAAACAGAGACACGAGACAGAGTATGAATTGTTAAGACAATGTAGCGGTGGTAAAACCTATTTGCATACAACCGAGGTACTAACATAGTCACACCGATTTTTGCTGTGAAAAGTGGTGCATGTTATGTTCCAGTTTAAATAGCGTAGGTGACGCCACATCTAGTATATATGGGGCGACTTACTTAGACCTCAGGAGTAGTAAAAGTAACAAAGCTGTGACGTGACCGACCTCAAAAAGGATTGAAGTTGAAAGTTGAATAGTTTTAATAACCCCGGGTGAATTGTATTCCGGTTGCAACATTTGTACGAATAAGAACAATTTCGCCATTAGTTTGATCACGAAGAAGTAACGTCTCTCCAAAATGCAAGAATAAACCGTTGGAAGTTAGTTTATTATACACTCTCATGGGCTCACATTTCTTACTTTACGATACCAGAAAAAAATCATATGTGCCTACGTCGCTCAAGAAACCCCGTTGCATTGGGCGATCCGTTGCTATGTCAGCCTCCTCCAGCTCTTTCAAACTTATAATATAAGTCATTTCTACGTTACTACGTGTATTTATTTATTCTTACGTCGATATATATATATATATAGATATGTACCCGTTATTATACATCCTGTTACATTGCTTTCGCATCGAAATTATGGTTACAGTATTCCCCCAGGACTAAAGCTGTAGCCAGTTTTTATTTTACAAAGTCCATAAAACATCGAAGTTGGGAGTAGCGTGCTAAATAATAAATGAAATGTGAAAAGTTTTGTCACGGCACCGTGTTAAGTGAAAATATAGGTTCCCGAAGTAATATTTTTAAAGGTAGCGAAATTGCGTTTGCTGTAAGCTTTTAAATGAGGCCGGCAAACGAGCAGACGGTTCGGGCATATCGACATGTAACTAGAGTAGTCTTCAGTACGTTGCCGGCTTTGTAACAGAGCTGTATTTTGCGCCTTCCTTGAATATTATATATCTGCGAAGTGTGCTCTAGAACAACTTTAGGAAGTTCCTACATCTTGTATGTTCTTGAAAACAAATGTTCGGAAACCAGGCTGTCCTATCCGTTGATGTGAAGGAAATCTTTTCCTTCGACACATGTTGCGACTAGCAATTGCCATGAGAACATTATCTGAATTGACTTAACTTTTCTGTCTGTACATCTGATTTAGGTAATGTTGACTAAATCAAAGGACAACTAGTTAATTTATTAAATCGGTCTTAGAACTATTTAGTATAAGAAGTTTCGGAATATATTTTTGTTAAAAATTCGATGCTAAGGCAATGGTAGGACACATGAATTTCTGTAATGAAATAATGGTTTCTAAAATTTGTGCCATATATACTCACACCTTCGACCGGACGTCCAATTAAAAACAGCCTTTGGCTATACCACTGTTAGAATCATTGGAAATTATCAACGTCCAGATCTTTGAGAATTGGATTTTCAAAAAACGAATCGAAACCTATAATTTAAGATATTTAGATAATCTTCAATATTCATAGCGGGAAGCAGTAATTTTATTTTAGGAATACAATTTTAATGTAGCACTAAGTGAGTAATCAGATTTAGAAATAACTATTTAAAAAGAAAAAAAGAAAATCTACAGGTAAACTATAAGTTTTAACCTCAACAAAATACGATAGTAAATTTGTCAACGCATTTTATTTAAAGGCATTCGGTAAATAAATCGTGTTCATATATATTGCAGAATCGATTCAATAATACCTATTTATTTTCCTTAGAATTTATCTCTTTTATTTTTACTTTATGCCAGCAGCTGAAGTTGTAAGTATTTCGTGTAATAAATTTATATTTCTCATATCTTTATGAGATCTATAATCGAATATTAAGAGAATTATTTTATGATTTTCTAAATAATGATTTATCAATTAACCATACAACAGTCACATTTTTTAGATGTATCGTATTTGTCGTTAAACTTTCAATCCCGAACTATTTTGTAATCAAAATGTTTCATTAGTTGAATACGTCATTTAATTGTAAGCCACTAAAGTCAGTACAATACCTTTGTAGTCAATATTAAACTTTGAAGCGCTGGTTTTTTTTTAATGTATAACTTAGCCTTTATTTGTTCAATCAAGTTGATAGATTTTACAAAGTCATTGTATAACCGACAGTCATTTTATAAATTTTGCCCATTATATAATCGCGAGTCCTTATATAATTGCAATAAATATTATATTACATTTAAGTTAAGGTTGATCTTTTAAAAAATAATTATTTAGTAGATCACAGTTCTTTTCTTCATAGTTTTCGCTCAAGCATTAATTTATCGACCGAAATGAACTACTAGTGTTGATAGCTCGATTCATTTTGTCATCACGACACACGGGAATCGAATGATAGGCATCATACTCTACTTTGTTACTCAAGGATTATTATTATTTTTGCGAATTATTACCACTGAAATTGTTTATGTTTAACGGAAATACATGAAAAATAATCAACAAAATTATTATTTTTTGTTTAAGAGTATAACATTATTATGAATTTTATTTTGTATTACATGTATATTAAATCTTAATTTTTTTTGTAAAAATTTTTATTTAACATAATTAATGATTTAGATACGTTAACTAAATCACTACATAATACATATGTTAAGTGATTAATATATTCTGTTTAATTATTTTAGGCATTGATTGAAGGTCGATTCAACAGAACCGATGATCGCTTTGATATTTTTCTTTCAAAATCGATATTATTTCGATTCGATTTAACACTATTTACGCAGCCTATGAATTTGGGCCTGGTTGTCTACATAACCGATTATTTTTTATGTTTAAAAAATTCGGATCCGATAACTTTGTTTTTAGGTGAATCGATTAAGCAACTTTATCTGTGGAATAAGTCAGTTTAGTTATTTTTATACTAGATGCTTATATAGAGGTTTATGAAAGATGTTATATTATCATGTGAAATTATTAAGTAAAAACATAAAAGTTAGATTATTCTCGAATGTAAACAGTGTTGTACAAAGTCTATGTCTAAATATATGTATTCGTGTATATTTCGAGTAGGTTGCATATCTGTCTCTTATTCTGTTGTATTAAATATTTCTACCCTATCTGGTCTTTTATTTAGCTCTTTTATGGTATAAAAGTGTAACTTGCTTTTTTTTGTTTCCTTGTGAAATATTTTTTAAGTTACATTTAGTAATTATTTCTCATTTGCTTTCATATTCCTGTTTTTCAATCTTAAGGGTAACACTATTAAATTTAAAATCATATTTCAATTTAATCCTGTAAGTTCAGTCGTGGGATGCTGTAAAAAAATTTCAGCACGTGAACTTATAAATCCTTTGCTACTCTTATACAACAAAAACAACTAAGCAGTCATTGAGGACGGCAGATAGAGAAAACTATTAAATAAAACTATTGAAATATGAAAATAATAAAACGTTTAATAAAGTCAGTAAAGTGGTAGAACCTATCCAGGTTCGACCGGGTTAGTACCAGCACCACACCTATTTCTGCTGTAAAGCAACTCTTGCGAGATGTTTCAGTTCGAAGGGTGTGGTCGCCGGCACGCTTTGGATAATTGAGGCCACTAACTTAGTCCTCAGGTGTGGTAACGCAACTGTGACCGATCTCGTAATGGACAAAGGTCCAATTCGAGGTTGGTTACAGTTGTCACAGGCTGCAACGTTCGCTTAACACCAGGTGACCTGCATGCCCGTTTGCTACTCTTATATCAATAAAAAATTATAGTTCGGCTATTTATGGTTTGGCTAATTATGGTTCGGCTATTTATGGTTCGGTCATTTACGCTAAGCCTAAGTGCATTATATGTTAATTAATTAATCCTAAGTTATTAGCCTCACGATGCAAATGTCTTCTACACTTGGGAACGGCAAAGAATTCAATGACCTTGAGTTATGACTTCTGGCATAAGATCAATTTACATAAACATGTATTATGTTGTTTAGCTCTTTGTTCTGCGGAAAAATACTGTGTCATCGGGTCTTTTCTAAATTTTAATTTTAATTGGTATAACAGTAGCGAACGGGCATGCAATTCATCTGGTGTTAAGTGATCGTTACAGC
>DWHE01000173.1:0-12322 GCA_018247495.1 Satarupa nymphalis | reverse complement strand
GATTTCCTCCTATACGTTTCACGAAATATAAATAAAACTGATTCATATTGTAATAATAAATAAGAATACATATAATTTGCTAACAAAGGGTATACAATTAAAACTTTTACACAGAGCAACAAATATAAAATGTGTCAAATTAAAACTAAAATGAAACATTACATTTTTCATTTCTTTAAATTCATTAACAGCCAATGTCAGACAAGGAAAGAAGGAATATTGATGTATAACTTGAATTAATACGATAACGTCATATATGGATAATAAGATGTTTACCAAGTACAGTCACAGTGAAATGTGTTGTTAAATTATTAACAATAAAAAAAAATAACACGATACATACAATACTCATATAAAATTTAAGCAGTGATACTTGTAGATTGCAAAATGTTTTATTAGAAATATTGACTTAAATTTATACTACATTATGGTATGAACCTTGTTCTAAGAACTTTCATATTATCATTTTATGTAGACTATGAGCTCATTTGAGACCATGGGGTTTCTACACAGCTGCTTACCATTAAGAATGATTAAATGCCAGATTACAGATATTTTAGACTGGGAGAATGTGTATGCAAACTAAACATATACAACAAAAGCTTATTTTTACCACTAGAATGTAAGAAGCATTGTTATTATAAATTGCTAAGATAATTTTTAATTGGTATAAGAGTAGCAAATGTCAACCAATTCCACCTGATAAGTGACTACTGTAGATCATACTTGTAACTGGACCTTTTGAGATTGGTAACAGCTGAGGTGGTACTCCCGAGGGCTATGATCGCCTCATTCTATCATTTGCAGCCTAACATAATGCAACATACCTATGATAAACGTTGGTATGATGGTGGTACTTTACCAATATAAAAATAATGAAGTTTTTCATAGTGAAGCACCAACAAAAACTGACATAACAAATGATCTTCCACGCCTGGTCCAATCTTACATTACCTTATACAAGTAGATCTACGCATTATGAATTGAATTAGTCATAAACATAGCTAGGAGACAAAATTCCTGCCACTACATCATTTGAAATTGTCATTCTTATAAATTGGGGTTGCCAACAACAAGTCTTATGCAGAAATATTGTCAATTTAATAGACATTCCTTCAATTGTGTAGCAGTTCAGTAATAACTTTCAAATTAAATTATATAGTGGATCACAGATAAAGGCAATTTAGGCAGAATAAATTTGCAACAACATTGCATATAAAACAACTTTATTTGACATACAGTGCTGCCACAGACTACGCCTAGATTGCTGCAATCATAATACTTCATAGGGAAAAAAGGATTGCTGAATATTGTTCAATATATGTATGGATTTTTTAAAATAAGGTATGTGTAATGAAAGGTTTCATCATTGACAATATTAGTGCCAAAATTATTGCATGTGGCATTTACCCAATATGTAGTATGTAACAAAGACTTAAGTGGTTTTAACATCAAATTAAATAGCATTTTATGAAAATATTGATAAAAAATTAAATTCAGTTTTTAGAGTTTAGAGAGAATATTGATAAAAAAAAACAATCCTTTTATACAAGTGGTTTAAGAATGAGGCAATAGTTTACAGCCCACCGTTTCACATTTCAGGATATACTTGATAGGAACCATTCAGAGGTCAACATGACAACACTAACAGAACATGCAACCGTTTTTCTTAACGAATGGCTCGTTGAAACCAATTTCAAATCTCTTGTACAAAAGACATGTTATTTGCTATTTTTAGAAGTTCAATGCTAACATTGTATACATGAAATTGTTATAGAAACTACTGTTTAGCATTATACCATAGAGATACTGCCTATTCCATACCTTTAAAATAAATATAATCCAGCAGGCAGTTTCGTATCTTTGTTAAGTGCACACATCTGTATCCCACCTGGTAAATAACAAATTGTAATTAAAAAACATGCATAACAAACAAATTAATATGTGACCGTTTTTTTTCTCACTGGTCTATACCAGTAATAAAAAACTGCTTGCCCACTTGCTAGTCTATAATAACAAGCGGGCAAGCAGTTCAATTGGTTTTAAGTGATCACTGCATCCCATGACAACTATAACCAACCACAGATTGGAGCTTTGTCCTGTTTATGGTTGGTCACAACTATGTTACTTAGTCCAAGTTAGTTGTCTCATATATCACAAAAAAATGATGTTCAGAGCAAATCCACCATTGGCATTGTTATGCTTTACAAGACAAATTAAAGTCTTGTTTCTAAATCAAAATAGGCTAGTTTGATCATAATTCCAGCTGATGGAAAAAATTATATATGCCGAGATGAAACAGGCTTGCCTAATAGTTGTCAACTGTTGTTGTTACCATAGAAAAGTTGTAGTTAAACTCAATTAAATTTCGGGACTGATTCATCAATTGTAGCCACACCCTTAAGCTACAGCACAACTCCTGGGAGTAGTTTCAGAGCAAATGTAGTTTGTTGATGGTGACACTTTCCCAGTCATACCAAAAACGTTTCCATCATTACTTCATAAGGCGCCAGGTAACGATTCAAGCTGTCTATTACAACCGTTTTTTGAATAGTTATCTGTTACTTGTTTGTGCTGAAAATTCATAATTAATAAGGCTGACAATCATTTATAATAGTAAATATTTAGACACAGAAAAAGGAAGAGTAAATAAAGACAGATTAAGTAGAATGGAAATATGGATAACTGGACAACCGAAGGTGTAACCGATGGATGTCCATATCGAGGAGAAAGTAATTACCTCATCGGGCCGCGGCCCCCGGCTCAGTGTGTGCAGCTCAGCACCTAACAGCAGCCGCCGGCGGCCGCGCCGCCAGCACCCGCGCCCGCTCCGGCGCCACCACCCGCCGTCGAGTGCTGCGGCCCGATCTTGATGCCGTTGGCCTGTCGCGACACAAACACAATATCTCCCTTAACGTCATCAAACATTTTGATACCTTATTTCTCTGAGTGGCTGATTTTTTTTAATTTTTTTTACAACAAATACTTAACGTTTTATCTTAAATTTAACTCGTTTTTTATTTCACTTGTTTGTTCAATTTAGGCGACAATCAACTATTACATTGGCTAGCCTACACCATATTTACTGTACCGCACCAAGCTTTATCACATACACCACATCACTACGACGAAACAAAAATTAATGTCATATACATGAAGTCCCAATCGCGGATCGGATATCGAAACCGCTGTCACGGTGTCGTTTTAACATACGTTGAGCTAGATTTAGGCAAGTCGATGATGTCATAACAGTACACAAACCAACCACCAAAAGGTCATTTGTCAAGGTTGATGTTGATTTTATTCACACGAGCTACAGAAGTAATTTAACAACAGATGAACCGCTAGAGCAGTCTTATGACGTCAAACAAAAAAACTTACCTCATTGTTGATATCGAAGACTCCCTCCTGTATCTTTTCATAGATTTCCTTGGCCGTGTTGATGAATGCCTCTTCGACGTTAGCGGCTGTCTTGGCTGACGTCTCCATGAACACGAGGCCGTGCTCGCGCGCGAAGTTCTCGCCCTCCTCCTTCTTCACTTCGCGGCGTGATTCCAGATCACTGATTACAAAGGAAGCACAAAATTCGATCACAATAAACTACTTTAAAATCAGCTGCGATGATACGTAGCAATCTCATTCGGAGTGTTAAGATATATCAAATGACATCTCATTTGTCAAAATACGAAAAGCAGTTTTAAGAGTTTCATGACAGAAGTTATAAAATCCTTACTTATGAACATACACTGCAAAAGTCCCTTGGTTTTTTAAATAACCCACCCTTGGTTTTTCTTAATCGGGTCCCATGTGGAAAATGACTTACTGGTTCTCATAAACACATTTCTCCTTTTCATTGCTTTACATTGTTTTTATGCCTAGAGCCAGGAAAAATGCAGATGGAGCACCTAAAGATACCTAATCAGGTCACTAATTAAGCAAATTGGTTGTACCAGATGAGTCACCAATGTGTTACTAGATTTGTAGATTTTTTGATAACTTCATGAAGGACGCCATATCAGAGAAAAAGCTGGTAAATGCTTAGGTTGAGATTATTCCACATCTAGCATATCCATGGCAGAAACCGACACACAAAAATGTGGATGACTGTCATCCCACCCAGTTGATATGTTACCTATATTCTTCAACTTATACCAGGACGGAGGACATCAGTTTAAAAAATTCCATCAAATACTCACCATGGTCAGCAAAACACAAACAAAAACCAGAACTCTGTATCGGAATTAAAATATAGCTGTTCCCCTCTATTACAATGTTCCCCTCTATTACTATTACTTTTCATTTTATTACCTTTTGTTACCAATAAGCATGATAACCATATTGGAGTTCGAATGTTGACGCGCGTCTTCGAGCCAGGTGGTGAGATGGTTGAAAGTGTCCCGCCTGGTGATGTCATAGACTAGAAGGGCACCTGCTGCACCCCGATAATAAGATCGAGTGATAGATCTGTAAAATTCAACCAGAGATTTAAAATATTTTCTTGAAAGTATTAAAGCATTTCTTTTTTGTTGGTATTAGAGTTGCAACAAGAATAAGATATACCAGGTATCAAGTATGTAATGCTACCCATGACTAACAAAATCATTCACAAATTGAATCAGTCTTTTTTTAGTTTTATAAAAGCTTTTAATTCCTGAAGGTTAAGTTGATAAAGTTGGCAGCCACATGATTCATACTGGAACGCAACTCGCAACAGATTCTTTATGGAAAAAATGAGTGTAGTGGTACAAATTATGTTTATCTAAAACCATTGAGCCAATATTTGGCAAAATATTTGCTTTACCATGTAGAACCAATAAAAGTATAAAACTATAAAAATGTAGATAACACTTCACAACAGGGATTAAGTTAAATTACAAAAAAAATTACCTGAAAGCTTCCTGGCCAGCAGTGTCCCAGATCTGCAGTTTGATTTGCTTGCCATCAATGGTGATCATGCGAGCACCAAACTCTACACCAATGGTCAGGTCATGCACTGGCTGGAATCTCTTATCTGTGAATTGCAGCAAGAGACAAGACTTGCCCACCCCTGTTTGAAAAAAAATTGCATTTAGAAACTATAACACAATAGAAAATATATAATATTTAACAATCTGCAGGCTTAAATGAGAACGGCCAGGACACATTGTTTGTTAGAACAAAGATAGTTTCAGACGAAAGGATCATGGTTGTTGACAATCTGTATGTAAAAGGAGTACAGGCTGCCTCTCAGGCAGGTGCACCGATGACCTAACGAAGACAGCAGGGAAAACATTGCATCCAGCAGTCACAGGACCATTTGGTTTGGAGCCAGCTACAAGAGCCCTATATCTAGCAGAAGACCTCGAAAGGCTGATGGATAGATATATGGAACAGTATTTCAAAATTATATCATCTACACAATTTCCACATTTGTTTTTTACTATGGAGTTGCAGAATGTGAAATGAAGGTGTGTTTCAAGGTTATCTTAAAATAATACGACTTAAAATAATGATTTTAGAATGGCAACATAACAGTTAACTTTCAAAGTTGACAATGATTATTTACAATCAGTGGGCCCATCTGCTTTTTTAGAATTCATAAATTAAAACAATGTAATTTTTATACCTATTTGCCTAAGGTATTAAAATATATAATTCTTAATTCAAATTAAGACATTAATAAAGAAATTGGAATATTAAACCACTGATTGTGTTTATGTAAAGCAATCATAGAGAAATTACACCCCCCTAAAGAAAATCTTGTCTATGCTGATGTTAATGCGACTTAATGCAAATCTGTACCATTTTTTTTATTGATGGATGATCAACAGAATTTACACACAGCCATTCTGATTAAATTCAAACTACAATTAGTATAAAAATACTGTTAGTTTGAGGGAATAAAGAGGGTGAAAAAAAGATAGTAAACCTATAAATAGTACATAAGTGTTATTTAAATTTGAGATTTAAAGATGTTTGACAGTATTCATGTTCAGTAATGATATTTTTTACTTCTCTTCCTAAAATATTTGATATTGTTTCAACTATTCAATTAGTTTCAAATTCATTGATAAAAACTTTTTGCTTTAAAAAGTTTTCAGATATAGATTCTTATATTATATTAATATTTTGTGCACAAAACAATAATTGACAATGACCTCGGATGCAGACCTTGCAAGAAATCTTTGTAGTATTAATATTATTGATTTATATATATACCAAATTAAACAAGAGTAAAAAACTAAAAACAAATAAACTAGAATTAAAAAAAATTACACTATTTAATTAGAAAAACTGTAAAATCAAACTGAAAACCTAAAACATTGAATTAAGAAAAAATACAAAGGAAAACCTTGACAAAGAATACGCAAAAACTTTGCTCTAAATATTTAGTTATATATGGTATTTATTTCGTATGACATTAAAATGGGCAAATTATGAAATACGTAATGCTCATGAATAATGCTATTCATACTAAATCAGCGTAGGCGATACGTAAATTCTAACTATAGGTACACAATGTTCTCTGGTTCTTTTATCGTTAAAATCGACAATTTTTCCGGACCGATTGTATACTACCAGCTGCTACCAGCTAATGGAAATTGCATATCATCTTTATCATATTTGTGAAACACAAAAAGTTTCCTATGAAATACACTAAAACAACAAATTACATGCGATGCGAAATACCATGAAATAAAATCAATACCTGTGTCGCCAATGATAATGTATTTAAACAAGTAGGCGTAAGCCATTTTACTGTTATTCTTGAGAACAAATAAGAATTTGAACAGTAACTAGTAGAAACACAACTTTAATCGACAATATTTTAAGACGAATAAGACGCAATTTTACAAACTCCCAGCTGGTTAAATCAGTAGGTAAAATATTCTCACTGACATCTATGAAAATTTTCGATTTGTCATTTGACAGCAAATTGTCAATATTGTCATAGACATTTTTAGTCTATTTGTTATTATTTTAGGCTTGCAAAGTCTCAGTTAAAATATATCGTCTGAATTTAGTATGAAATGACCAAAAAAACCGAGAAATGTGAAACTAATAGTATCAAGATCAACTTTTAAATGAAAATTAGTGGCCTTGATTTAGTTTTCTAATTTCTTTTTTGCAAAAGATTACCATTAAACAGATAAAAATTAAATTAACGTCAATCATTTTTAGTAACCTGTGGTGTCCGTAATCCGTATCCGTTTGTCAATTGGATTGTTATTGGTTTGTTAAAATTCAATATTCACTTCCAGTTTATATTTCCTACATTATTAATGTTGTTAAGTTCCAGAGTGTTGAGATTGTTGGAAAGAATATTTTGTTTGCACAAAATAGTTACAAGTTTAGTGCAACAACCACATTGAACTCGTAACCTTAAAGTGTATAATGCCGACAATTCTTATGTTTTGGGACATATAGCAATGGAATCTCTCAAGGATTCAGCTTCTATGAGAGCGACTAAAGAGAATCGTGATAATGACAAAGGAAAAAATTGTAAAAGTTCTCCAATGCAACGGGAACAAAGAAACGATGGCGAAAATATGTTTACATCAATGTCACAAGAAAACGATTTAAGTTTTGTTCCGTTAAATGGTCCTCAGACTAGACCAATGAATTCTACGTCGAATAATGACAGCATGTCATCGCCGGATTCCTCGAACGAGAGGCAACGTGGTAATGTACTAACAGATCATGAAATACTAGTGGCAAATACTCTAAAAAATTCTTCAGTAGACCACTCTGAACCTTCATGTAGCAGTAAAGTTGATACGAACCCCTGTGATAATGGCTCAGAGCCTAACCATGAGAAACAATCATGTCAAAGACATAAGGGCAACATGGATAAAGCAGAGAATGATAGTTATAATATAAACACACCATCAACAAGTGGTACCAGTAAAAGTGGTGAAAATAATGTGGCTGAAGGCAGTGGTTTCAGGGAAAGCAGAAAAAGGCCATCCAGCTTGAAGTTAAATCGCCCTAAAATGACAGGAGATGACAGTTCAAGTGATACAGGAAATGACGATTATTCATTGGGTTCTGAGGATGGCTGCATATATACATACAGAGGGGGAGAGCATTTGGCAGACTTGCCCAGTTCATTCTTTAGTCTGGATATGGGTTTACCGTTAGACAGGCATCTTCCTATTCCTCCTCACTATCCAATACCTCAGCCAGCTGCTGTAAATGCTCGTGAACAAGGTTCTAGGGCATCTAGCCCTGACATGGACTTTCTAGAAATGGATTTTGATCCTGGGCCTTCTTGTGAGGTTGATACAGGGGATGAATCTACGCCTGATGTGGACTTGGAAGGTGTTAGTATACCTGAAGAGAATGAGCTCGTAGTGAGAGGAACTTCGCCTGAATATTTACCTGGAGCACGTCATATCACTCCACTGTTGAATGTGCCATGTCCAGTGCAACCAAGCAATGATGCTGATAATCATTACCATAGTGTGCCATCAACTAGCCAGGCTAGAGTTACTGGACCTGAACTAGGACAAGGTGAAGTGGTGGAGAATGCAGAGTGTGATAATGCATATGGTCCATACATAACTCATGTCAATGTGAGAGGCGAGCAGTTTTTAGTGAGGAGAACAATGCTACATAGACCCACTGGAGTGCATGCCAGTCTTCATATATCTAGTGGAGACTTAGTTTCACCACGGGAGATTTTAAATTGTAAGTGATACACTTATTACTTATGAACAATATCTATTGCTAGTGAAACTGAGCCAGTATTATCTCACTTATGTACTTATATTTATTTACTTCTGTATGCAAATCAGTTCATATGCTGATGTGCCCTTCAGTGGTGAGGCAATACAGAGGGTGGTGCTATACAAAGCTAAGCACATATTCAATACTAACTGTAATACAAAAGTAAAAGAATCCCCTTATATTATTTGATGTGTAGAAATTTCAAGTCAATCCATCAACTACTTTCAGATTTTCCTGAACACAAACAAATGGAAGATCAATAATTAATTTACCTTTCATGCGATATCAAACAAGTTACATATGACTAAATTTATTTATAAAAAAATGTTTTATTTTCATTTTATATAAAACACATAAACATTTCTTGGATAAACAATATCCCACGTGTAAACCAAGTTATTTAAATTTGGGCACCAACTAATGAGGTTCTATCTTCATCGACTGGACAAATGCTAATCATCCATCCATGGTCTGATATGCCTGTGCATTGTTTGTACCACTTAAGATCAAGTGGCTCATTTGCAAGCTTGCTGTTTGTTAAAGTATTTTTTTAATGTATCATTTGTGTGCCATATGTTATACTAACCCATTCAGTTGTTTTTGAGTGACTGAATAACAAACAAAAATTTTGACATTTATTATATTACTAGATGACCTGGAGAACTTCATATCACCTAAATATATTTGTACTTTTAACATAGCGCCATCTATTACTCTATCCACCTGATGAATTGCCTACACTGCCATCTGTTCGAATCTCATAGAACTCACAGATAATTATAAGTCTTTCTCGTTTATTAAACAAATAATTTGCAATTTTAAAATATTGCGACAATAAATTGAGATTTAAACTATCCTATCTCTCAAGTTGGATCAAACTGAACACAGTCTTCAAAATTTGATTAAAATTGGTTCATTCGTTTAGGAGTTCATTGCGACCAAACAATGTGACACGTAATTTCTATATATTAAGATTAGATATTTCCAATACTATGATATGGCATAAATATTCCTACTAAATGTAAAGCCTTGATTGGTAGAAATTATTTTAGTCATTATCTGTATCTTTTTTTAGATGATGAAGACCATGGAGAAGGAGGTTTCACTCATCAAATCAACCAGGGAGAAAAAACAGCATTTGAGCCGGCAAACCAATCCTCTGCTCACTACCACTTAACAATGGCTAATCGTTTGATGTCAGAAAAGATGAAATCAGACTCGGAGACAAAGTGTGATACAATACAAGTTAAGGAGGAAGACCAAGTATGATAATTTTGTCTTATAAATAGACACCTATTGTTTTTTTTTTGTATCTTGCAAATTTATAATCTATCCAAATCTCACAGTTCTACAAATTAACCAGTGAACTTATTACTTAGTATTATAATTGTTTTGAATTATATACTATTACTAGATGATTCAGCAAACGTTGTTCTGCCATATAAGTCTTCTGTCTCATTTACTCTTTTACTTTTCATATTTTGAAATTTAAAAAAAATTCTGATCGATTTTATTTGCAATGTATAAAAAATTTGCAATAAAAAAATATTGCAACTATAAACGTAACATAAAATTTTTATAAATTAAGATGTCATAATTACATTACATTAATTACAAAATTCAAAAGCATTATTAATATCTCAAACACTTAAAGTAAAATAAATGTTATTATTATCCTTTTATATTTAAATTAATGAGAATTATATAAAAAAAAACTATTTATTAAAATTCTTAATCATTTTCTGTTTCTTAAGACTAAAAAATTCTACTATTTTTGTACACTGCTATTTGAAATGAAATTTGGTTTTTGTTCTAGTTATAGTGCAAAAATGGGTTTTTAAAATTTAATAATTCATCCTAGGCTAAAGAGAAGGAAGGCAAAGTGGAGGAAGGTGAGGCATCTGAGGCTGCTACTTGTGTGGATCCACCAAGGTGTATGGTGTGGTCGGAGCGTGAAGCTTGTGAGAGGCAGGTGACACAAATAGGCACTTCAGCATGTGGAGCTACAGCTGTTGTTAATGTATTTGTAAGTATATTTTTAGAGTTGGGTAATAATTTCACATTGTAGCTAAAGATAGTATAATGAAATAAATATATTTTGTTGTACTGATGTTCAGTAAAATTTTGTTAAAAAGACAACAATTCAACTTTTTTTAAATTGGGATAAGTTTAGTCAACGGACATGCATTCACCTTTACATGGTGTTAAGTCATCAATGTAGCCCATGAGAACTTTAACCGACCTCAAATTGCATCGTTGTCAAGTTTGGGGTCGGTCACAGCTGTGTTACTACTATTCGGGATGAATTATCGTCCACTACCATTTGTAGGCTTTGGTCATAGTGTAGACTTTGGATGTATGCATAAATCAAACAGTTGATTTGAGGGATTCATCAGTTATATTTCAGTACACATTTAGTAACATTATATGACAGACATGTAAGTGATTCTCACATTAAAACAGCAATAACAAGAGTAATAATGAAATAGTGTACTGTTTTTTTTTCTCACACTTTAAATCTGATAATATTATCTATTACCTAAAAAAAGATTATTTACCTTTATAATTAGTTATTATTTTTTAAATAAACTGTAAATTTAGAAAGACCTAATAAAATGACCAAGATAATCTACCTATTTGTCCAAAATAAATTTTGTTAAATTGCAGATAGCACTGGGAGTGCCTGTCAATATAGAGAAAATCAATTCGGCTGTCGGTACAAGACTAAGGGCAAATAATGCACCTCTACCAAGGTAATCTTTTATAATACAAGAAACAAACATTTAAATTATTCCTCCAACTACATTTATTTTAAATAAGCTTATACTTTTACATAATAATATACATAATGGTAGGTCCCATTGCGGAAGTACCATCACTAGACCATTACCAGTTGGGAAGCTCTTTCAAATTATGTGTTGGTTGGAACAACTTAGTCCATTTTAATTAGTGTAAGAGTAGCAAATGGGCACCCCCCCCCTCTCCTCATCCCTCAGCACCCTCAAATTGGACCATTGTGCAGGTTGGAATCAGTCACAGTTGCATTGCTGCTTCTGCTGTTATCCACATCGTATAAATTGGTAAGCTAACATTGCTTTACAGCATATCAAATTATGGTGCTGGCATTTAAGTCAAAATAAAATATTTAAAAATGTAAATATTTCAGGTATTTATTGTCCCGTACCGTCGCCGGCTGCACTGCTGCAGATCTGGTGACTGGGATTCAGAAGGCTTCAGATGGATTAGTTACGGCCAGGTTCTTTCCTACCTACCCTGAAAGGGCCATGTCACTGTCGCATTGGCTAGCCGACTGGATATCCCTTGGTTGGTGTTACTAATTATGTTATACTAATAAAAGGTAATAAAGACAGACTTAATGCTATAAGCATTCTCTGCCAGTCAACCTTTGGACAAGCAGAAAACAGTGAAGACGGTTACATATAAAAAGGAAGTAAATATATATAAACATACAAACAAACAGAAGGAAGAAACAAGATAAGAATATCCATATTACTCTATCTTAATCTTTGGGAAGGATTTTAAGGGTGGTAGAACCTATCCAGGTTCGACCGGGTCAGTACCACCACCACACCTATTTCTGCTGTGAAGCAAC
>DWHE01000172.1:0-12326 GCA_018247495.1 Satarupa nymphalis | reverse complement strand
TATCCAAAGCGTGTCGGCAACCACACCCTTCAAACTGAAACACAGCTCGCAAGTCGCTTCACAGCAGAAATAGGTGTTAAATGAGATGACGTCATATCGATATATTGATAGTACGAGTTGCAACTGGTGAAGGTCAAACATTAATACATATAATAATTTTGGCATGAAATCATATTTACATTTACCGCACAATTTAGTTAGAGCGCCGAATAACAGGATGTGCCAAATTAGTTCAACGGGGTTTTACTAATTGCCAAATAAATTCAACCGTGTTTTATAACTAAGTTTTGATACTACAAAATCTCTATCCAACTGACACTTTAGTGAAGACGTGGGAAAAGTATGTGTTGTTGCAAAAGAAAACTATTCAACACACATAAATATTTATACAAAGACATCTTTTACTTTTGTACGTAAAAAACATGGAATAATGTTTTTTTGACAATTGCGGCGACCAACTTAGTTGTCAGAAGTAGCCACGCAGCCGTGACCGAAGCCGATCTGGACTATGGTTTAAATTGAGTTTAACTACGGTTGTATTGGACTGCAGTGGTCACTCAATACAGACAGATATCCCTTTAAATCCATTTGGTAAAACGAAGTTTTGTTTAGAAAAATGTCTGTTCATTAAAAGGAACTTTAATTTAATTTTTTATATAGATTTGTATACAACAAAATAAATATCAAGAAGAATTCAATAGTTCTTTAACAATTACAGAAGCTTCGTTTAAGTTGGGGAAATTTATATGTCACGTATATTTTTCAATAAATACGAACAAATCTTTGAGCTACTCCATCCATTTATTGTTCTCACCATTTCCCGACTCTCTAAGGGCCGGTTTAAGTGTTAGAAAGAGACGATCGGTCATCGGTGAGTGCAAGCGAGACGAAAAATAGACGAGATTAAAATAAGGAAAGAATGATACCTAGCGGCAGCGTAGAATTGCTCTGAAGAGCCTTTAACGGTCAGTTTTCTTTGTAAAAAGCCTTATAGTTATACGTTATGATAATGCTTCGAATATTGTCGGTAGAGCAGAAGACGAGCTTGAGCTTTATCTGGTGTTAAATACTCATTCGACTCATGACAATTGTGGCCTAAGGACTAAGTCAGTCGCCTCATTTATCCAAAGCGTGCCGGCACTCACGCCCTTCATACTGATACTAACTCGCGAGAGTTGCTTCACAGTAAGATTGGTGTGGCGATGGTACTTACTGACCCGGTCGACCCTGGGTCGGTACTACTACCATTAAACTAAGTGATTAACCTTTAAGTTTAGGTTCATTGGTGGTGAAAGTTAAGAGTTTGAAAGCATATTTTTTTAAGCGGTCATAGTTCAGCCAATTTGTCCGAAGTATCTACAAATTAAATAAAAAAACCTTTCTCGTTCCTTTCTAGTTCCATTAGTGAAAACCGTATCGAAATCCGTTGAGTGGTTCAGAAGTAAACAAAGAAACCAGCGGAGAGAAACTTAAACAAACACGCATAAATACATCAGTAACATTGAAATTGTTTTATACCGCTGTAGATAAATTGTTGTGTACCCATACAAATAAGCATATACAGTATAGTTCATTGATAACGACCTTTGTTATAACGACGTCAGACTTACGTCCCTTGAATTTACGCCATACTTTCGTAAGAAATTCATTCGGATATAGTGAGTTCGGATATAGCGACTTCGGATATAGCGTCAATTTCGGGTATAGCGATTTATTGTTGTGAACCATTTCTGACAGATTCCCAGAAATTCCTGGCGGTTATTGCGACTGAGACGGCATGGGCGCAAAGACGCATAAAACCATTAAGCTTTTTGTCCTTTGTTTGCATTCATAGATGGTAATTTTTTTTGTTTGTAGGTAGGAGTACTTCGCACGTGTAGACGTTATTTGGTGAAAGCAAAAACTATGAAAATGAAAAATTATGAAAATGGAATACACCCTACAGCGTGCACAAAATACTAAACTTAAACAGTGCACTATAATTCCTTTGCTTTTTTTTCAATAACATCCGTGTATAACAACATAATTTGATAAATAAATAAGTAAACATGATTTTTTGCTGTTTTGTATATAGCGACTTCCAGATATAGCGACGACAGTAAAGCGGTCCCTCCACCATAGTTATAACCGAAAGCCACTGTATTTATCTTGTGACACACTACAATGTGTTTAAATTCGTGATGAGTGAAAACGAATGTAACGACTATAGTTTGAGAGTTGTGACCGGAACCGGCGTGTTTCCCAAAGGAACGGCTTGACAGGTTTTTTCGCTTCTCGAACCGGTCGATGGAAATGAGTGACCATAAGCCCCTCGGTCTTGGCTAGAGCGGCCGCGTTAAACTCATGCATAAAGTTGGTTCGGCAAATAATATATTACGTATGTACTATATAATTTTAGATTAGAGTAAATCACGAGTCAGTCATATGAAAATATATTTTACGATAAATTGAAAATAATACAAAGTAAATGCATATAAATGGTCCCTAGAATGTATATACGAAATGTATAATACCAAATTAAATTATTAATTAAAACAAAACACTTTTTTGCGATATCAATAATTACTGTGAGTTCGCTGACAATTCCATTTTCGATATCGAAAACATTTGTGTTAAAGTCTTTTTAAATTTTAATCAGTCGCTTGCAGCTTGTTAGTGAACGCTTCTGAGAATTTCTCATTACAAAAAACTTAACAACTGGATGTAGGCTGAATTCAAATTTTGAGAGCTAGATGCAAGATACTCAAGGATTTTAACACAAATACAGTGGAATAATTAAGACAAGTAAAACAAGCTCTACACAGCAGCAATTGAAAAGAAAACAAACTTAGTTGCAAGTTAAAGATTATACTTCAATTAATACTCAATATAAACTGTGCTTCCAAGTTTAAAACACGTTTTCAAAACACGATTTTAGTTAAATACAAGTTAGATGTGATTAAGATAGATAATTAAAATTGTATCTATTTTAATATGTAGTTCTCTGCGTTTCCAACTATTAGCGATTTTGAATTTTAAAAACATCCCTGCTACTATTAAGCGAAAGCAAAAGATTCTAATCTGGCTAACTACAACCAAAGTAAAAACGAGACGCAAAAGGCGCCTACTTTACAATTAAAATAGGATGTTTTTCTAGTGAATTAACAAAAGAGTAGAAAGCCTTTTTAATGCGACTGGTTTCACACTCGTTCGAAATGGAAAGTTTTAAGGACTGTCGAATATATAATACATAACTTACAAACATTTGTTATCCTTACTAATATTATAAATGCGAAAGTAACTCTGTCTGTCTGTCTGTCGCGCTTTCACGCCAAAACTACTAAACCGATTTAAATAAAATTTGGTACACAGATAGTCTAGAGCCTGAGACATAGGCTACTTTTTAATGCGAAAAACGGTTAAGTTAGGGGTTGAAAGGTGGGGATGAAAAGTTGTATGGAAGTATCGTCATTTTTAGAGCTAGAAGCCATTGATTCGATATAAATAAAAGTTTATAAAGTATTTATACGTATGTGTCTTATTTGTACAATAATTAGCCTAAATAATTAAAAATTTTACCCAAAGACACTATTCTACGCGGACGAAGTCGTGGGCACAGCTAGTCATCAATATAAAAGTATACAATTAATTGTTTAATGTTATTAAATAGAAGTAATTTCAATTTCAATTTGAGAATAAAAATTTTGTTTACTACTTTCATAGCACATAGATATGAGATCGATGAATCGATATTAATAATCGAATCCAGGTCTTACTTTGCAATCAAATGCCTAAACTAAGTCTAAACCAATGGACGAGACACACACATGCCGCTGATAATTTTGCTTTCCATTGGGAAAATAAATTTTGAAATCGGTTTAATGGTTTAGGCATGACAGCGTAACAAACAAACTCACATTCGTATTTATAATATTAGTTAGGATTACGGATGAATACCAGTTTTATGTCCTTGGATTTTATACGGTCGCGTTTTCAATGTTGTAGCATTATAAATTTAAACTACCCGCTGATATATTGGATAAAGCATATAATAAAATAATGTCATTATAGAAATTCAAGGTGATCCTACAGCCATTGCCAGTTGCGTAACGCGAATGTGTAGAAACACAATATTACGCATTTAGTAGCATACTTTTCTACATAATATATTGTTAAGTGTGATGCCATATCAGTCATTTTGATTATAATTCAATTGCAACATTACCGTGATGATATAATTACGTACAACGTTACCAATAATTTTCATTGAAACTCATTTGGTATGAAAGTAGCAAACGGGCATTCAGTTCACCGGTTGTTAGGTGATCATTGCAGCCCATGGCTACAGTAACCAACTTCAAATATGACCTATGACTTCTTCGAGGTCGGTCACAGCTGCATTGCAGCTCCTGTCGACTGAGTTTGTCGTTTTGTATATCGTTTTGTTTCTGTACACGAACTGGTACTGGTACTAACCCGGTCGAATACCAATACGTTACATTTATATACATGTTTTATTGTACCATCTTGATGTGTAGCCCTATAAAATTTTACAACCAAGTCTACGGTCTTTCGTTCAATAAATAGATAGCCAATGAATTATATTTACTGTAATATTATATAGATACCAATATAAGAACGTTGTTAAAATTATTCGCGTTAAAAGAATAAGCTCAAATGAAATGCACTCGGCAACATACAATTACAATTTTAAAACCGGCGCGGCTCGCTATAGACCTGTCAGATTCGAATAGAAATCGCTCGCAGTATAAATGCGAGTACATTGTATGAATGTCGACCCATTTAATTTTAATCGAATAGTCGATATTATAGATAAGCAAGTCGATAAACTGCCTGTCGATTGTATTCCATTTCTACCAACAGTTGCACTGGCTCTCCAGAATATAATAGTATTATTTACAACAAATTGCTTTTTCTCGATCGCACATTGAGGGCGGCCATAAACTAGTATAAAGATACGGGATCAGATATGGAATACACCTTTTAAAACACTTCTTTTAAATAACATTATTTTTGTTCGTGATAAAATTGCATCAGTCTATGTAAGGCTCTCGAAATTAATACATGTAAAATTAAATTAATAATGATTATTACCGTAGTATACCGTAGTATGCTGCGACTTGTAAAAAATAACTAGCAAAAGAAGGACGCCGTGTATCCGATGTTAAATGAACATTGCAGCCCAAAATAACTGTTAAATTGGGATTTTGTTCAGATTGTCGGTCACATCTACGATACTGCTTCTGAGGACTAAGATGGCCGCTCATACATCCAGACAGTACCTTCACCCAGCATCTTCAAACGAGATTTCCGTTCGCATTCACATACGAAATAAGTGTGGCGGTACTGAGTTCTATAACCTGGGGACAGGCTCTGCTACTATTTTTTAAATGATTTGTTTAATGCCGCTTAATTTGTATGTCATAGTGTAATTCATTATTTCACAATATCGCGATCTTCACAATTTACATTCTTAACAATTCATAATTTAACATACCAAAACTTCAAAATGCAAAGTGTGTTCGAAAGGAGAGGTACGCATACAAAAACAGCGCACGGCCACAATGACCGCATATGAATTGTACATGGAACAAATGTTTTGTCTCTCTCTAATGACAGAGATATGAAAGGGACTAACGGAATCATTGGATACCTTTGACTATGCATAAATAGGTAAACGTGGGAAAATAAAACATGATGACGCGTGGGCCCCTACAACTGGCCTATTTTAGAGCTACCACTGTAATTAGAAGCATGTCTCGAAGACGTTCTGCAATTACAAGTATTCGCGGTGACCACGCTGCGTCAGCTGTGTGAATATAAATTTAATGGACATATATAGACCCGTAACAAATATACGTCTTTATTTTAATTTATATCAGAGTTTTAAGCGGGCCTGCAGTTTACCTGGTGTTAAGTGACCACTGCAGCCCAAGGCAGTTCATGATCGGTTTCAATCAAATAAATGACACGTACATACAATTGTAAAATCACACAAACACACGCACTCTCATGAAGTGGTTTACATGACTTAGATGTAGGCGGCAGCATATACATGAAATCACAGTGCAATGACCTCAACGTTAATTTATGGTGCTTCGAATGCGAATTATTTATGCATTTCATTATTCCCTTTTAAATTGCAATTTTTTTAATAAATCCTGGTGTGTTCGTGTATTAAAGTAGCCAGCATTTCATATTTCCTACAAAACTCGTTTTACATTTATTATATATTTAATGTAAATGTAATCTAAATTCATATGCGGCTATTTCGGTAATCTATGGTAGATAACATTATTTTTAAAATACCAATACTTGAATAAATGTTGTATAATTAGCAAAGGGGATTGCAATTGACCTGGTGATAAGTGAACACTAACTGTACATTTGCCCATTGTACACTCAATGGTTGACCTCTGATGCATTGTTGGTCATAAGGACTAAGTTCCTCATATATCCTTATCTTACCCACACCTCTCAAATCAAAACACAATTTTCTGATACAATATTTTGTGGGTCACTAACATCAATTTTATCATTTTTGAAAATTTTGTCTGTCAGTATGTATCGCTTACACGTGATTGTACAAATGATCGGCTATTTTGCTATATTGTACTAGCTACTGCCCGCGGCTTTGCTCACGTGAAATCCGCCCGCGTTGTCTTTAGGTATACGGATATAGTATACATTCTATCGATTTCGAAATTTGACAAAAAAAACACGGGTGAAAGCCTGAGCAGAAACTAGTACATAGACTAGTACATAACATTTAACCTAATTAACTACATGGGAAACTGGACATCATCTTTGAACTCTCATGTTGGTTATCAGAGACGCAAATTATAAAATAGCTCGTAGAAAACCTACCGGACGTTAACATTGTAGGCAATTCAACATTGTCCTAGAAAAATCAACCTTATAACATTGTATGAAAGTCCAGTTTAATGAATCTGAAGGGCACAGCCGTGCAGTAGCTATTCATGCGATCTGTCGTTAAATTGTCGTGCATGAAAAATTTATTATTGAAATTATTTTATCAACGTATTATTAACCTTACTATACAGCAAGTAAGATTGTTTTTAGAAAATTGTAACGCCTTGTTCATTCCTCTAATTGTCGTAACAATGGTTCGAGGGACTGAGTCTTCTAACATTCTAAAGGGTATTTATTTCTTTTCAAACAACTACGGACGGTCACGGGAAATGATTCCGATAATAGCTCAACGGCTCTAACACTCTCACTCTGGTTAAATTTAACAGTTTTTACTTACAAATCGATTTTGGTAGGAGTTCATGAAGTTTCAAAATTATGTGCTTTCTTAGATGTTATTATTATGGGTAAATGTGATATGATTTTGGTTTATGTAAAATTTATTGGCTCTGAAACGACCTTCCTGATTTTGATAAAAAAAATTTAGGATCTTCACATTGGCCTATAGGGTGATCCTGTGAAGCTTGGTAGTGGTCGGATAAACAGATGTTTTATGTTTTTATTAAAAAGGGCAAGGATATGTATTTTTTGAGGAGACAGGACAATGTCTACCGGGTTCAGCTAGTATTGAATAAAATAAATATGCTACAACGCTGGTACATCCAATTTTTATTGAAATATAATTCATATAATTATGTTTTTGGTATAGGAAGTTGTAGACGTTATTGTGAATTTCGTGGGAACGTATATTCGTATCCGCGCATTACACGAGCCTTAAAATCGATTTATTCCGTGGAAAAATATCGTTATCTATCTAAAATATATTTTATTTATCCAAATATTCTAAAATCATATAAAAATAAAAAATTGTAAGATATCTTAAATCATTTTTTTTTAAATCGAAATTGATTAATTAATTTCAGATAGGTATATTTTATTATTGAAAATATAAACCGATTCTTTAATTTTTTTAATATTACTTTAAAATTGAATTTTTTAATGTGTTAATGTTATGAATACATTATGATTATTTTAATAAAGATATTAACATGTCACCAAGACAATTTAGAGGATAGAAATCCAATATAGGACATACAATTATAAGTTTATCGCTGTAATTACAATCGAGAAATGTTTAATTAAACGTAGTTTTCATAAGCCCGTCGGTGTTTGCGAATCGCAATCGATTGTAGACGTTAACAAGCGACTAAGTATAGCGATCAGTTACTTAATTTAATTTTCAATATTACGCAATTACAATGTGCTGTATGCCGTATCCAAATATGGTATAGCATCATAGCAAACCCGAGTTCTCTCAGAGAACTACAGCTGTTAATATAGACGTCGTGATCAGACTTAAACAGTATTCAAATACAGCAAAACACACACTTTCTTCCACATAATGTGCTCTCAAGGAACCTTCGCTTCTCTCAACTTGCACGCCTATCCTTTACACGTATAGCGTATGGTTCAAAGCATACGAGTATACAAGTAAAGATCAAAGTGATATTTGTAATGGAAATCATACTGAACCAAAAATGTCTTAATCATAACGTTTTGTAACACCGGCAGATCGTTATAAACTTGACTATCAATAATGTTGCAACATTAAATATTATGATAATCGTAATTAACGTTAACGTATGCAACATATTTGAGCAACCGTGAAGAGATTTTCCGCGCACTATGCACACGAGATTCTTATCTGTTTTGTTTCAGTGAATATTACGAAAATCGCCGCCTACGAGTATTCTAATACGCACAATATGACCTCAATTTCAAACGAGGTTGCCGCAATTCATATCATGGCCGAGTTCGTATTAAAAATTACAATTAAGGAAGGATGTACAACAAAAAATCCAATCAGATTGTTGGTTATTTAACGTAGTCTACGTGAAATGAACTCATTTAGATTGAGCTGTAAACGATTATTTTTCCTGTTCTATATAATAAGCCCATCGAGGAGGTCAAGTCGTAAGTGTGACGGTCTTGATGAACAGCGCCGTCAGTATTGCGGTACCAATGAATTAGGAGCACGTGTAATGTTGCCTATTCACAAATCACGTTCCTACATATTGCCATCTTCATATTTATGAACATGGAACGTAACGTTACATACAATTAGAATTAATTGTACGTTTTACGTAATATATGTAGTAATATGTAACATTATATTTTAGGATTTTCTACTGTCATTATTATCGACCTTTTTTCTATAACAGGCGATTCTTTTTTGTCGCTATTTAACTTGACTGCGACACATTACATGCTTTCGTTCATTTTATTTTTCAATACCTACTTGAGTTTATACAAGCGATAATATGTAGGTAATACGTGTGAAATAAATATTCGCCGTCGTGTAACTCAATAAGTGCAGGATGTTGCGACAATGTTACAAAATATGACACTTTGAAAATGAACGCACCTGAGCTGAAGGAATTTTATATGTAGTGATATTCTAGAATTCTAGATATTAATAACATTTTTTTAAATTGACATAAGAGTAGCAGATATCTATGCAATTCCCCTGGTGTTATGTGATCGTTGCAGCCCATGACAACTGTAACCAACCTCGAATCGGACTATTGTCCATTTCGAGATCGGTCACAGTCGCATTGGTACTCCTGAGAACTAAGTTGGTGCGCCTCAGTTATTCAAAGCACGCCGGCACCCACACCCTTCAAACTGAAACACAACTCGCGGGACTTGCTTTACAGCAGAAATAGGTGTGTTAGTGGTACTGACCCGGTCGAACCTGGATAAGTTCTACCACCACTTACGTTCTTCACACTTCTCCGCGGGGGCATCGTGGAGATTATACCAGGCTCGCACAGGCTAAAACCCCACGGTGTTTCATCATACCGCTTTGTGACAGAGTTGCGGGGACGCTAGCACTTCCGCTACTCTACCAGCGGATGATAACTGCAACCCATGGCAACCTCAACCAATCACAAATTGGGTAACTGCCCAATTCGAGGATCATGTCCACATGCCTCGCACGTAGAGAGCAAGCAACGTTATGCTACATGCCAGATTTATGTAAATATTGTCGAGAATGAAGCACCATGAGTTCTTAACAAGTAGCATCGTTATATTGTGGTGCAACTTAAATGAAACTATTTGTTGATCAAGTAAGCATTTAAAAATGTAAAACATAAATTGAATATCTGAGATGGTTTTTTTCATCCATAATCCATATTCATAAATTCCTGCTTCTAAAACCATCCAAAAAAACTAACAAAAATAACATTTTGAAACGTTTACATAGGAGTTATCGGTCCATTACGATTTTTTTTACCATACGTTCGAAAATTCAAATTTAAGTGTCAATTTTAGTTCATAGGTGTCATTTCCTTTCTATGACGTTGTAGGCTGTTTGCACTTCCCTTTTAACTTTCAAAATATTCCTTCTTTTAAAACACTATTTTATTACATTCAGTTCACAGTATACTTTTATGGCATTCAAGAAGCAACGGTCATACAGTCCAGTTGGTATACCCGTTTGTTAACTACACACTGTGCAGCCCACAAACACCTATAACAATTTTTAATTTTATTATTCTTCTTGAAATCGACCTCCGATGCATTATTTCCACTGGACACTAAATTCTAGTAAATGGGATAATTCTTTTCTAGGCGTACTGTAATTCGTAATCTCTATGTTGAAAACAAAAAACCTATAAGAAATTGCTAATACCTTAAGCAAATTTATACCAAGCGTTCTGTTTTCGCGCACATAAGCTAAACAATTTTTTTATGTGTTTTATATCCACCTTTTAATTTTTCATTCTGTTATTAGCATTACGTTGTGGCCTAAACCTTTGCCTGTGTAGTTGCTGTATCCCGTTTTACTACTACCTAATCGTGGTGGTAGATTCCGTTCATATCAATACCACCACACCTATTTCCGTGAAGAAACTCTTGCGCGTTGTGTTTCGGTTTTAAGGGTGGTGGCATGCGTAAGATATACGATATGGCCAACTCAATCTTCAGAAATAGCATCGCCGCTGTGATTGGCAGAACTAAACGTTAAGTTTGAGGTTAGATTTTTCTCAAATGTCATAGGCTTAATTTGAAGTTAGAAAGCAGCTGATTTCTCATTTTCTATTCTTATACCAATTCCATCCATCTATCAGCCCTTTGAGGTCCACTGCTGAACGTAGACCTCCCCTAACTGGCGCCACTCTGACCGGCCCTGTGCCATCTGAACCCACTTAAAATTACAAAAATAATAATTCATCAACTCCATCTCAAACCTACAAGCAATTAATTCAATAGATACCTATTAAAGCAAAACAAAAAAAATAGTTACAAGATCTATAAGTTGTGGCCGCGGTATTTTTACTCACGAACTTTCCTTATCGATATTGAAATACTGCACGAGATTAGTAAATTTGCAGAAGACATGTATCTGATCGGCGAGCTCATATTTCAACGCAAAATAAAATATATCATCTATGTCGCCTTAGCGATATAAAAGGTATCATAGCATCTATTAGTTGGGATAGTGATAATTATACGGTTTGCTAGAAGCATTGTTCGTTGTTCCCATGATACGTTGTGTTGTTCAAACAGTTGTTGTGTATTCTTGTCATTCCGGGAAGTGGAGGATAAACGGGCGAGGTCGTGTAAAATATGCCACAGTACGGGACAGCGTGGCGCTTGAGTGTACCTGCATTTTATGGCTTACTATTTGTAGATTATACAATTATGATGTATTTGTATGACCGACCAAAAGTGCCTAATGTCGAACCGGATTATATTCTAATTCGAGGGTCCCATTTGTCATATATTGTCGTGATCAATTAACACCAGGTGAACGGGATCGGGTAACCGTTGGGTCCAGAGGGCACAGGACCGGTCAGAGCGCCAGTTAGGGGAGGCCTATGTGCAGCAGTGGATCTCAAAGGGCTGATGGATGGATGGATGGATGGAACGGGATCACCGTTTCCACTCCTATAATAGTTTAGTTTCACTAAAAATTATTGATAACCTCGCTAGTAACTAGATTTATAAATAATAAATAACTTCCATACTCATCCCCCTCCTCCCATTCCCAGTAGGATGTTAATCATATCCTGTGTTGCGGGCGGCGCACGTCTACAGAGTGCAACACAAAATAACACCCAGTACCGGAGTACAGACATATCTGGCAAATAAATGTCCGCCCGAATCGAATAAGGGTGATAGAACCTATCCAGGTTCGACCGGCTCAATAGCACCACCACATCTATTTCTGCTGTAAAGCAACTTGTGCAAGTTTTGTTTCAGTTTGAAGGGTGTGGTTGCCGGCACGCTTTGAATAAATGACGACCAACTTAGTCCTCAGGAGTAGCAATGCAGCTGTGACCGATCTCGAAATGGACAATGGTTCGATTCGAAGTTGGTTACAGTTG
>DWHE01000171.1:0-12338 GCA_018247495.1 Satarupa nymphalis | reverse complement strand
GCACTATCAATTGCTTCAGGAGTATCTGAGGATGAAACCTCATTCCTTATAATGCAAGTGGGGCATATTAATACATAGCCCAATATATAAATCACATTAAACCGACAACAATAGGTTACTATAACATAATATAATGTGACAGACATAAAAAGACCACTTTTCCTATATATTTCACTATGTCCCTTAAGGTGACGTCCAGAATACACACCAAATAATTGAAACAAAATTTTACTTTTATGCACTGTGACTAACTATTATCATGATTATTAAGAACAACTAACCGTTAGGACAATTAATAATAACTGAATGAAATAAATTGCATTATAAAATGTACATATAACGGATGTGTAGTTGAAGATAATGTAAATATATTTTTTGCATCAGCTAAAAATACCTACAAAGAGATAAGAAATTTAGGATAAATATCATTTGTACCATCAAATATTTAGCTCTAAAATGCCACTACTATAAAATAACTTCTACACTTATCACAGCACAACACAGGGTTCTCCAATATAGTCATGAATCTCATTTACATAACAAGTAGAAAATCAGTCATATCAGCAAGACAGATCTCAGCCTCACATTCAGTAACGGGAAAAAAAGATCAATGTTTTTTGCACAAATGTATTCTGTTTATTTACCAGAATCCACAGCACTTAATTATTTAAAAAAACATGTATTCTACAATTAAAAAGTTAAGGAATAAACAGATTTTTTTTAAATAATACAAATAGATCTGTTCTATGTAGTTTTATGTATATAACCAATTATTTTATTTGTTGGAGAAATTTCATTATAAATGCACATAACAATTATACATTTGACAATTATTCTATTGTCAATAAGCTGGAGGTAAATTTTAATTTTAATATTATTTTGTTGTCCATGTAGAGCAACATTCTATTTTAAGATTAATTCTCAATAGATAGAATAGCAAATATTCTAAGTTTTATTAATCTACCAAATCACAGCCTAAATAATTTTCTATGGTTTAAATTAAAAAGACAGTCTAAATTTAATGCCATATTATTTTTATTATTGTTGTTGAATATCTACTATGTATCTTAACAGCATACAAATTAATTACACATTTTGTTTTTCTCATTCACACATTAGTTTATTCCTCATAAAGTTGATATTAATCTTCTTTAAGGACGAAGTTTTTATGTGTTGGAAAATATTGTAAAAAAAATTGTATTTTGGCACAATAATCCTTCTAAGTCTGCCACTGCTGGCAACCACACAAATCTGCAGGTGGACTTATATAATTGATAACGAGATTTTACAGCGGCGTTTTACGGCCACTGGACTATTCTTTACGACTTACAATACAAAATAAGCGATTGGAATGCGAAAACTCATGTAATTGCATCAGAACTTACAGTAGATGAAAATATCTTGCGATTTTTATTTTATATTTTTAGTTACGTATATAACTTCAATTAAAAAACGGCCAACCTTATAAGCACAAAATTAGGCTAGGAATCATTAAAAACATCAGTACTAAATGTCTAACCCGCGTTATATTGCTAAAGTTAGCTAACTATCAAGTGCATATATTAGACGTGCTCTAACGCTAGACCTAGAACCTTCCAAGAAAATCAATACTGCCACACCCATCTTGCATAATTAAGGTCTCCATTGCGCTTATGCTTTCTAATATTTAGAATTAAACACAGAAGAATCATCACATGTGAGTTAGCTATCACCTCATGACACCTTTTTTTGGTTATAAAACTTGAAAACAAAGAAAAAAATGCCCAAAAATGATGCTTTAAGGAAATGAGTCGTTGGGATACAATATGAGGAAGATATTACACATAAATATAACTTTATAATAAAAAGGAAAAGGAGAAAAAACTCGATACCCAACCAAGTAAAGTTCGTAAAAAAGTATCAAAACAAAAAACTATCATTACCATTTTTATACGCGAAATATTGTTTTCAGGTCACTTTCACTAACTACAAAAGTGTGGAACTGATAAACAGACTTTAATTGGTATTTTAGAGTCACTTAAACACAACAAATACGAAACAATTTGATATTTCAAACGATATAAAAATCAGACGTCGCAACGGCGGTCAATGCTTCCGCCATATTAAAAATACTCCAAAGAGAAAAGAATTCTATAAAGTTTATGTTCGGATATTCGCATTAGATAAATTCAATTCTAAAGAAAGTTTGTCTTAAGTTTACTACGTATTTTAATAATAATAATGTGCTCATTTTATTCATTTTTAACCTTTACTGCTCCATTCGTTAAATAGATGTTTATAGTTATCCTTGTATAAATTATCAAGAATAGAGATTATATTAACTAACTTACGAGTATCCGTTACTGAAGAAATAAAATGCAAAAAAAATACAACTGCATCATTACGTAGCGCATGCGTGGTCAAGCACTATAGCGGTTCATTGAATCGTTGAAAAAATTGTATAAACATGAAAAAAATACTTCAGTCTCTTTAATAATAATTAATACACAAATACATTCTAGTAGGGGCAATACTTACGAAGACTTCAGTATAGTTATTGATACTAAATTTATAGTGGTAGACATTGTTTTCTTTTTCGCAAAAGCTTGGTTTTATTTTACGCGTTTTATTTAAAAAAAAATGCTAATTCCTCTTTCTGAAGGTGTCATTGTAATGTATCTTATTTTAAATTAAACAAGAGATTATCTTCTATTTATGTTTTTATTGCATTCTTATCTATTCACATTACCTTTTCAACATTACCTAACGTCCACTGGTTTACAGTCTGGAATAAATATGGAATACATTTGTATATACTTCAAGTATTTTTTGTGTATAACAAACAAACTTAAATTATTATTATTAATTAAACTTCTAATGCCCATTACTTTAGGTAGTTCATTGAAGTCTGGCAGCATATTTATGATTTTTCTGGTGTTGAAGTTCTTTAGAGACGATGTCTATCAGACCTACAGGTACAAACTACTTTATAACTTTGATTTAATCCATGTTTAACTTTGATTAAAATGATTTTAGATTTTCTGTACTATCACGGTATAGTAATTTTTCTACCAGTAAAATTTTAATATGTGAAATGAGCATTCAATCAAGATTTTTCTAGATCACTGTAACGCGTGGTTTTGTTAAAAAATAAAGAGTACCGCAAAAACAGTTTTTCTATAAAGCCGGCAACTTCTTATATTTTCATATCCTAATATTGTTTATGTTCGGGACGGATACTACAACTAAACTACTCCTTATGAAATTGGCTGGCTGTTATAAAGAAAATGTTACATTGCCCGGGCGACATTCTGGGCAAGAACCGGCTACATTCGTAGGGAGAATCGAATACTTTATATTAAATTAATTTACACGTATTTTATATAATGGTTGCAATGTTAAGCATTGAGATTACAATATTATACCAACAAACGAGCAAAAACGAAACGGAAAGTGACATTACAATTAAAAATAACAATTTCGATTCAAAAGTCAATGTCTGGTTCCAATTTGTCAGTTGTCATATCTGCCCGAGAAGTATCGAAAATGGTTGTACCAGGCAGGCTTAAATGTTTGTTTTATTGTTAAATCATTAGAAATTGCAGTGTCTGAGAAATATGACTGAAAAAGAGATAACTATGGAGGAACTAGAGGAAACTGTGAGTATAACTTACTTTTATTTGTAACTTATGTTAATATGCCGAATATTAAATTTTAATTAGGTCACCGTACCGCTGTTTTCATTAATTAATTTAAACCCTTTTTCGTTATTCATCAATCATTGCTAAGCCATTTGAGTGATTACGGGTATAGTGATAAGTAGTTCATGTCTGTACCATTCAAATTTCATTTATGACTTTTCATAACAGGATAAATCTAAATATAAAATAGATGACTAAATGTATCTAAATACATTTTATATTGATTTTGTAGAGGTTTTGACACCGAGTTTAGAATTATTATAATGTATCTAACACAAATTCGCTCCCGCAAAATTAACGTACAATATTTTATTCATTTACGAATATCAATATACGTATAAATTTTGTATATGAGTAGCAAACGCAGATGCAGTTTATATGATGAAGAACGATCGGCGTAACCCGCGACAACTGCGACCAACCTCAAATTGGACCATTGTCCGTTTCAGAGTCGGTCACATCTGCACCACTACTAGTGAGATTAGGTTTTTCACTGCGAATATTCTAAGCATGCTGGCCGTTTTAATAATTACCCAAGTAGCAAATGGTGCTTTACTGTAATAGTTGTGGTAGTGGTACTGGCCGAGTTGAACAAGGCTAAGTTCCAACAAAACTAGATATTAATAATACTAATAAATTATAGTAAAGTATTCCATACAAATAAATACTATTTTTTTTCTTGTTACCGATTGTAATGTTAAACATTCTTAACATAACCAATATTTTGACTACAATTTTGTAATCTCTACAAGAGTAGCTAACGAGCATGCACCGGGTTGACCTGTTACATAACTTCTACCTGAATGTATGCCTCAAATTGGACTATCCATTTTCAGGCTGGTCAAAGCAGAATATTGCTTTGCAATAGCAACTACTGGTTGTAAGTTAGATGATGTTCTCACACCATTCAAACTGAAACACATTGCGAAATAGTTGCTTGACTACAGAAATTGGTGTAGTGGTTTAGTAGTGATAAAAAACATCCAGGTTTTAATTAGTTCTGTTACACTACCACACATACTTCTCCCATCAGCAGCTGTAGCTAATTGTGTTTCAGTTGATGGATGTGGGTGCCATTATACATATGAGACAACAAACTTAGTCTTACGAGTAGCAACAAAGTTGCAACCAACCCTGAACTAAATTCCAATTTGTGGTTGATTAAAGTTTGTCAATCTGATATCAAGAATTCCTAACAAATACACCTTTGAATATATCCGCCCTAGGGAGCTGTTGCCACCATAATTAAGAGGTGAAATAATAATTAAACAGGTTAAACAAACTGATGAACAGCTGGATCTCATGGAATGGAAAATGGACAATGTAGAGAAGAGTCTCGTGGCACCAGTGAATAACCCAGATGTTTGTGTTATGAATTTGCTCAAATCTGTCTCTGAGGTAAGTATTATATATTGTCAGATATACACAATATATATATATCAAGTGATTTTATTTAAAATTGCACATTTTGATGGTTAATCGTATAGATAGTAATAGAAATTATATATCTCACCCCTGCACTAAAATTTATAGTATCATATTTGAAATCCAAGATAAAACCGGCCAACCAAATAGGTGACCAGGCAGCCTGTTATTTGGCTTGTACACCAAAAAAAACTTAGTGTTGACTTATCATCAGGAGTTTTATAATATATTGACTTATAATAGTCCAATATTTTATATGTAGTATTGAATTTGTATAAAATTATTTACAAAGTAGGTTTAAAAGCATCATTTGAATGCCATGAATCTTGGATTATGTTATGACTCAGGAGATAACAATGTTTACACAATAACTTCATTGTGTCCTTACCAGGAAAATTTAGTTGAATTTGATAACATGATAAGAACATGAACTTGTAGGAATGAAACATGTTCTCCTATTCAGATTTTTTGCACTGGTCATTTCAGATTGCACTGGTCTAATGTATAGAAATGTATAAAAATCAGCCTGTGGTAGTCTCAGGTTCTATTGGCTGACTAGTTTACCATCTTAGCGCAATGGAAGTACCCATTAAATGCTGGTTGGTGCAGGTCGGTGTATCTGGAACTGGGATACCGACTGCTCCTCGACAGCTGCTGGTCGGCCTGAGTATGAAGAGTGAATAGCTAAAATTATTATGAGATAATTTTTGATGGATATTATAAACTTAAAATTATTGTCTTATTTACCAAACATGCATATAAGTTTATTCCACTTAGCTTGTATACAAAATATTGATTACATACTGTAATTATATTCTAAAATATTTTAAATATTTGTTTTTCAGCCCCTATACAACAAATAGTGTAAAAAAGGTCAGAGAATACATTTGTGTATGGATGTCATGTTGCTTACAATTTGTGATATTTTCAGTAAACTGAAGTGATTACATGATCACAGCAAATTTTATATACCCATTCGTGATATTATTGAAGTGAATTCTGGATACTCCTACAAAGTAGACAATGCATATGTGAGGTCTTTGGTGTTGCCCATGTTTATAGGCGACGGTGACCATCAGGTCATCATGTCGCCCGTAAGACGTAGGACTATTTGTTGGCTATTACAAACATAAAAAGAAACACTTTTTTTCCGACATTTAACTGTGGTTACCTGTTAAGGATCAAATTGCCTTCAACAGATCATGTTACATTGGTATGTGTTATCTGATTTCCTACACACATCTATTAATATAGAATGAAACAACTGTTTTATACAATTTCATATTTTATAGTCTCAATATAATTTTTTTTTTAAGTATTTGCAGTACATTATCTAATACTCTTAATCTATTGTATAATTAACTTGTATAATTTCAGTCCATTTTTAATGTGAAATCTTAGTATGAGCATTAAATTTGTAGGGGTTCAATTAATTGGATATTTTTTAAAATAGGATGTAATAAAAGATTTACAAAAAAAGTTCAATCTTTAAAACTCAATTGAAAAGTTAAGTTTGTATTTTTATACTTGGCTACTTAACAATTCATTTTCATAGAGCCGCATATACGATAATAAAACTAGGAAAGATAGAGATTAGTAAGAAAAAGGGAAGTTGAAGGGAAGGTTAGACGTCCTCATAAAATTTATGCGAATCTTATTTCGCGAGTTTTTGTAATTTGAGTAACATATTTTTATAATATGTATATGATTTACGGAATTTATTTTATCAAATCAATATGTATAAATATGAATAAAAAATATAAGCTTATTAAATTGTTTTTCAACAAAAATTTTCAAAAATTATTTTTTCAAATAAATTTATTTATTACAAAAATACATTTATTTTTCATAAATTATTTATAGAAAATAAAAGATACGAGTTTATATGAGAGCGAATGTAAAAAAAATTCTCAAAAACCCAAATAACTTTTAAAATCATGTATATTTGAGGTTGAATTTATACGCATTGTGGCGCTGCATGCCAGTGTCACAGATGCCACTCTTACTTATGCACCTCTTATAAGGTAGATATAATTAATTGTCAAATTAAATGTGAACAAAACTGACAGGTTTAAAAGATTTTTATATATCTTTATTACATTATCAGTGAAGAGGATAATGTGTTCCTAACATTAATGTCAAGATTTCACTTCAATAATAATGATTAGTTAATTTTAACATATTTTGAACTGATCTATATTAATATCGAAAACAAAACTGAAAAATCGCAAGTTGTAACTATCATGCTTGTTAGTTGGGAAAGGCTTAAATGTGGTACAAAGTTTAAGCCGTGTCTATTCCAAAGCCTAAAGAACAGGGCCCGATGTGTACGAAGCTTTGTAGTAGGGCTTGAAACATATTCGTTGCAGGAGTGCCATTGAAATATTCGAATATCATGTCGTATAGATTTCAGATTCTCGTCAATAATACGTGGTACGTCTTTCTTATGCGTCAATTATGCGTCGTTGGCTGGACTGAATAATATTTAAATAATTGTACTCATCCAAAATAAACTATCACAAGTTAAGATTAAAATTGTTAGGTAAATAACATCAACATTCGAATTTGTATTTATTTATTATACATTAGTAACAATACATGGTGTTGTAAATGTTTAAAATTAGTTAGACAATATGGCAAATGATAAAAATATTTATTACCTTTCTCAAAAACGTCTATTTTAGTGAAATCCGTTATTATCATGAATAGTTAGCAGCCATCGAAATTATAACCAGAATTGTAGCATTAAAATTTTTTTTTGACGGTAGTTTTTTCCAGCCAATCTCGCACATTAACATGCTTATTTTAATTTATTTTTCAATCTTGCATTCATTATAAGATACTTCAAATGGCTCCTGCTCTCATCATTTTTCATTACTTTTTGTATGGTGATAGGATGACGGTAACGTGTCTCTTACAAAGGTTTAGTACAAACATCGGTTTTTATCTTGTAACATTTGTCTAGTTAAAAATATATGAACTTAAACATTTAGAAGGTTAAATGTTTTTATTGAATCAGTCAATCGATTTATGATATATGTAACCGCTAACTATGGTCTGTCCTTTTAGAATTTGTTTGTTCTAAGCCTTACGATATTTGCGATATAAATTTATGTTCGTTACTAATGATTACTGCCGATATTATTTTGTCTAGTTTACACTATTGTTTATTTTAATGTCGTGTCTGTGTGTGAACAGCTATATTCAGGATGTCAATTATAAAAATAATGAATTTAAATACGTTATTTGATTTAATGTTAAATATGTCAAAGTAAATGTTTTTGAGTCTGAATTAAATTTCTGTTGCAAAAAAAATCCACGAAAAAAATGTCTTTTTTTTTAATCAACAGTAAAAATAATACAAGTTATTTAAACGTGATAGTAATTTATGTTAATCGTGGTCAGTGATTTATGATTAGTCGGTTTGTAGAGCGTGTTCAATACGGAGAACGTCGAAGGCAGTGTTTTTAATGGTTCGTACACTGCAGGTGCGTTCAGACTACCAGCAGCTGCGACGGGAGCTGATGGAGGTGCAGACGCTGCAACGGGAGTTGTCGTCGCGTCTTCGCACTCAACTGCGTCTGGTGCATGGCAAGTTCGCGCGCCTCCGTCAGCGCATAGCCGCTGCATCGCCCCCACGCTAGAACCCACCGATATATTATTAGCTGCCTTTACAGGTGTCGTTCCTTCAACGATCGATCTTCTAGTTCGCAGTTTCTGACTATAGGAAGGTAGCGCGCTGGTTCGCATGCGTTCAAGGATGGCCGCCCGCTTCTTTGGCGGTTGACTCTTTCCGATTTCGATTCTCCGAAATCCTATTCAGGTTACAAAGAGCAATGTAAATGCAGCTACTTAAATGTTCAGCTATCTGTGCCGTAGAAGAACAAATGTTTCATGTCACTTTTCAACATTTGTCCAAACCTTGTTTTCGTGGAAGTGTTAAATTTTATTGTTAATTGAAAAGTGCCAAAGCATTAAATGCTATGTACACTGTCGTTCATCGAATGTTGTAAATTGTATATCTTTAAATTTAATCTTCGAAAGACAAAAAACTATGCCCCAAATTGTTGCGCTAACCCCATGTCAAGTTTATGGTATTTGGCTATGAAGAATTGACCTTAAGTTTATTCTGTTTACGAATTCTTGTAGATATTTTTTTTTTAGTTAACTGATCACCTACACATAGTGTACACGTGTAGATTGTCAAATTTACTGCTAATACTGATTTCCAGCGGTATCTCTATAATTTTTTTGATACGCTTAAAATTCTCCGTCGGCTATTTCTTACATATACAATCACTTATAGTTAATTCAATTGAAAAATAAATCTATGAACAAGTTGTCTATTCAACACCATAACGCAACACTTAAATTTTTTATAGTACTTATGTAATTTTTGCTTTTCGTTAGTTAAAATGGCTTTATTTTAAAGTTAACGTTTTCGTAATTAGAATTAGAGTTTTTCGTGTAATACCAAGTACACCTCAAATGCTCAATAATATCTGCCTTTAAAATTATAATATTAAATAGACATAGGCATCACTCCAGCACGTGCCACTATATCATAGATTAATAGTATATCTAGTGAAATAGTGCGCGCTAGGCACTATTATCGATATAAAAAAATAGACACTTAGTTGTACAGGTCTTGCTACACAGTGCCTCACGAATGTCATTTGGCCATTGCTACTGGGTAAATGTGTACTGGAAAAGCTCGAGATGCCGTCCCCCATCTAACTAGCGAAAACTATAGTTTATAATCATCGACCTATAGGGGATGCTAGTCTGTACAATAAGTGACAATCGTCAATGGTTCGATTTGCATGATCGTTTCTGCCACGGACGTTCAAGATGTGGAATTAATCACTTCCCAAGGCTGTCCTGGAGAGCTACGATCTTCAAGATAGTCCTTGAAAAATGAGCACAAAAAGCTTTTCTACAAGGCTGAAAATGTAATGGTGTCCAGAAGCAGCATCAAGTGACCTGTTCACCCTTACTAAATTTTCCACGAAACAAAAACAATTGCACTATTATAAATAAAATAAAAATAGTTTTTGGGGGTCCTCGCATGCAAGTAAAACACAATACATTCGAACTAAGTAATCAGGGGATACTAGGCATGTACGAAGTAGCTCAAATATAAGACTACTTCAGTTTACATGGTCTACGTGCAGCAGTGTCAGCTTTACCTGCATCTTTAATAGCCTGGCCTGCATCTCGGACACCGTGGGTCGCTGTGTACTGGACCTCCTAGACGATATGATCTCATTATTAGTTGTGTTGTGAGTATTGAATGAAACATCGTTTAGTATTAGTGTCTACTCACACGGACGATTGATTGCCCGACACTGCCCGACAGTCGGCGATGTTCAGCGCTCAGAGTTTGTTGGCTAGAACAGTCGTGTGTGGAGTGTTAGAAAAATTTAATTAGTTATCAATACCTGACTAGTCGGTAAATTTAACGTGCTCGTACCCCGTTTAGTATCTAGCCAAATTGATCGTGAATAATAGTTATTTTTAGAACATTAGATGTAATGCGGTGCTATACGTGTGTGTCGGGCGTTTGGAATATTTTCGCTATCGGCCGTGCTGCATTTATTTGTTTATAACCACAGAAATCCTAATAATAATGATGCTAGAAGTGACATAGAAAAATAGCCTGAAGTCACGGCCTTACTGTAACAGCCGACAGCAGAAAATAGGTGGAATTAGTTGCATTTCGCATCTCGTCTTGCCTCAACAACGAAATGGCGCCCTTATCACAAGTGGAGCCGAAGGATGCCTAGTTTGTGCTTGTTCACTCATTCACTATAAAAACGCAAGTAGGGCGTTCATTGAGAGCTCTTAGATTAACGAAGCAAAGCTTTCCTTAAAAACATCTACTGTATAGGCAATCGTCTATGACCTATTTGAACATTGATTTTTCTCGCGGCCTTACTGAAAATAGAGCATACTTTCTGCTGAGATTTTCCGGGAGTCAAATGTTAAAAAGAAGTTAAAAAGCCCATTACCGTCTGCATGGAGACGATGACCACGTACCATTAGGCCAGTTCATACATTCACACCCTCGCTCGTGTACATGACGCACACCCGAGAACAGAATATTTACTGTCAAATACGAGCCGCGCTCAGAAATCGAACCTGGAATCTATCGTTGGACGCACATGTTTATTAACAGACACGCGGATTCTTGAACACTCTTTGATGGACAAAAGTTCCAAAGCAGTCGGTTACAAGTATTATTAAGTTTTGTGTGGTTCAAAAATCGATGTTTTTGTCTCGATGGTATTTTAAAGCTAATGTCACAGTATCAGCGTGCTGACTATACGATGGTCTACAGCGCTGTGCGCTGGAGTCAATTCAAAAGATAAACGACCTGGATCGAATTTACAAAGGCGTGCTGAATCGAATAATTGTTAATTAAACTGTGTAATCGATACTCGTTCAATATCTATGGCTGATGTATCTATGGTCTCTTAATACGTGGTTAATTCTTTAAAATGTTCTATAAAAAATCAAAGCTGGCCCTTTGTCACCCGACGCCATATCGACTAGAACCTATCGAAAACAATCGATTCCTACGTATCGATTTAAATTTCCCTATTTCTTCTACATTTCTATGCGTGAAAAAAGGATATTGGTCTTCGTGACGTAACCTTAGATGTCGTAAGATTTTATATAAAATTTACATTAACGTAACTATGTACCTGTAATATTATCGATGTTTTTCGATGTTGCATTTATTTTTTCCCCCTACGGTTACACTAAGTATTAATCTCACGTAAAACTATATTATACACGTACGCACGTTATACATATCGTGTTGAATGACAGGTCAATGATACTTTTTTATTTTTGGCGGGTCGCGGCCATCTTTAATTTGCGGTAATCGATTGGCGAGCTTCCTCGCAGCGGATGGAGCGCTGTTGAATCGCGCTTTTCGACATCGATTTTTAATATTGGCACAGTAATGACGGCGTTTTAATTCATTCGAATTATCCCTTTGATAGATATGTTGGTGTTTTTAAGAAATCTATAACTTAAATGTATATTTAACTAACTGAACCCAGAAGACGTTATCATGCTTGCTTAAAAAAATACTTATACATGCCAATTTCATGGTGATCGCTTGAACGGTATTGAAGTTTTGAAATAAAATGTACCTATATATATTTACCAGCCAGACCGCCCTCACACTGTTCAGGAGAGCATGGGGAAAGATATATTAAAGAA
>DWHE01000170.1:0-12346 GCA_018247495.1 Satarupa nymphalis | reverse complement strand
CCACCTGGCCGCGCGCGCTGCGCTCGCGCCGCTTGGTCCGGGCCGGGGGCGAGCCGCTCATGGGCATCTTTTCCGGGGCATTTTGTATCAACAGAATCCTGCGACACAATCATTTCAACTATGATCATTAAACGTACGTACCATACCCGTTAAAATAATTGCAAGCAATACGTAACTGAAACTTAATCATCGTACTTGCACTAATATTTATTTTCTATAGATATTCACAACATACTACATACTGTGCATCGTATGTGCAGCGAATTTAAAAAAATTTCTTGTCCACAAATACGCAGTTTGCTCAGATCTCTTTTTAATAAAAACTATTAATACACTCACAACCTCGCACTAGGATGCTGTGTAGCATGTGACTATGAGACATACAACACGGCACATCCAATGTTCAATTGCCCGTTTATGACATATTATGATGTCTGTCTCGATCGGAAATCGACCCCGGGACCGTATGTCATCGACTTTGTCATACCTGTATGTTCCAAACTAACTTTCATACAATTGGTTTGTCAACGCACAAACCTAATCAAATGGATTTACATGAAGCATACTATTTTGTTTAAATTAATAGATAAAAGCATAAAACATATGAATAAAAAAAATAACAGGAACATTTCGAAGTCACTGCGCAAAAGCGAAACACCTTGGACGACGATAATGAAACACGTATGCATTGATCGATCAAGGTCTCGAACGCTACGTAGTCTGAACCTACACGAAATGTAGCACGAGTACGTATTACGACGAAATACGACAAAAACGGAATCAAAAACCACCAGACGCAAACCAGTGCATCTATTGACTAAGCGACGTCGACCTCGAGAAGTCCCTTTCAACCGCGGCATTATTTCCAGGGGGAACTTCAACCCGGTAAGCCTGCGGGGCTGGATCAGCTGTTCGCGTTTAATCCATCGACGCGGGGTCAACGTAAACAACTAAACCAGTGCATTTTTTAAACATGTTCTCGACTGCTATTTTAATGATTTTTTTGATTGGTATAAGAGTAACAAACGGGTATGCAGTTCACCTAGTGTTAAATGACCACTGCAGCCCATGACAACCGTAACCAACATCAATATAACCATTGTCCAGTTCGGGATAGGTCACAGCTGCATTGCTACTACTGAGGACTAAGTTGGTCACCTCGTTTATCCAAAGCCTGCCGGCACATACACCCTTCAAACTGAAACACAACTCACAAGAGTTGCTTCACAGCAGAAATAGGCGTGGCGTTGTTACTGACCCGGTCGAAACTGGTTAGGTTCCACCACCACTAGATCCTGCAGTGGAAGGGTCCGCTGAAGTCAAATAATGTTAAAGTAGTTACATTTATATATTTACCTATTGTGCGCTCGCCACCGATTACAGAGCTGCAAGTACTGTCGGCACTGTATGTACATGAAGACCGCGCCCCCCGTGAACCCCACTGCCACCACTACCAGCTTCGTCCAAAATGGCCACGCTGTAAAAAGTAAAAACAAACAAATGTCAAGTTAGTAATGTAACACGCTAATGATAAAGCCACCATCGTCTATACACTATTAAAACCCAAAAGATTTATAGAAAGCCATTTGCGCTGTTTTTAATAAATTCAATTATCCAAATATTACAAGACGTATGGAATTATCATGTTAGGAATAACAGTCATATACAAGGGTTAGAACAATTTTTACCTACATTTTACATTTTATTAAATCTATTACTTCAAAATAAAGCATGTTTATACATACATATTCAAGACTTTTTTCTAATACAAAGGAAATAATTTGTTACTGTCTTGTAACTTCCTCATAGAGCAACAAAAAGAAACCGCTTGTATTACAACTTAATACCAAGCTAATAAAAGCGTATTAAAAAAGAACAAAAACCTTGAACCTAAATGTGTTTTTTAAATCCTATATTGTTACATCATTTCTTCTTATGACAATTTAACCTCGTATATAAATGGACTGATACAGGTTGGTGAGACCTTTTCCTTTGATTAAATCTGGCCTTTAAAAAGCACATTTACCTGTTTTTTGAAGCAAAAAAAAGTATGTTTTTTTTTAACTTGCACGAATTAAAAAGCGATGAATAGTAATATTATCTGACATTGAACAATGCACTCCACATTACTTAATGTGACATTATAAACGTGTAATCACAATACATTTTTCCTTTTAATTAAGGATGGATTAACTCAATGTCAATGTACATTGATTTTTAAATCGTACTTTTACATCGATTACAAATGTCCAGTGACCGCAGTGACACCAGACGAGTTGAATTTCCGTTTCCATACTAAAAAAACACATTATCATACTAAAAAAAAATACACATACACTAGCGGCCCGTCCTGATTTCGCACGGGCGGATATTTATTTATATTAAGAATTTTATGATGAAAAAAGTAGTCAGGAGTAAAGCTTTTAAACATAAAAAAGTAGTTATAGTAACTATAATAACCGGAAATACGGTATCGCGAATTCTTTTGTTGATATTGATGTTTTCTTTATAACCATAGTACATAAATGTGTTCTATATGGTTTTTGCATGCGATGTAAGGAATTTTAAAGGTTTTATTTTACAGCTTGTGTCACGGCAGTTTTCGAATGGATATCCTAGTTTTTTGTAAGTAAAATGTAGCCTATGTTACTCAGTAATAATGTAGTATTATATTAGCGAATGAATTTTAAAAAATAGGTCAACCAACTTTCGAGTTTATTCATTACAATCGAAGATACAAATCTTTATCCTTTGTAACACCAGTATAAAGAGTAAATATATTGTGTTATATTGTAGATATTGTCAAGTGCTCATTGTCCATTAGTTCGTGTGTATATGTGTGTTCGCGTTAGTAAGACGTGTGAGTATGCAGGCGTGCGTGCTTACCTATAAGTCCTCGGTTCACCTCCTCGACGGCACGCTCGATGAGCACGAACAGCGACCACATGACGCACAGCGCCGCCACGCAGTGGAACAGCACCGCGCAGCACAGCCGCCGCCTCTCCAGCCCCGACATCTCCAGCGGACGCCACTGCACACACGCGCCATACGCCTCTCTTAATACATTTATATGCATTATATATACACATTTTTATATACATCCATCTTATATTCATGATACCGCTGCAATTCTGCCAAACTAAATATAGCTTTGCTTACACCGTGTAAAAATTGCGTGTCTTGTTGGTGAACATCATCGTGCACCAACTGCAAAACAACCAGCGATGCGTCATGTGTTATGATTTAATTGAACTTAATCCTCAGTGGTAAAAACGCAATATGACGCATAGCCTTTTTTATTTCACTTTAACAATAAGTTTGAATACAGTCGTTAAAGGTTTGCAACATCTTACTAAATAGCTAAATACACTTTAGTTTTATTCGGATCTTGTGGGCTACATTGCCCTGTATTGGATTGTAGGGCAACAGAATGAGGCATGTTGGTCAACCATGGGGTGCAGTGTCGTGTATGTTATACATTATTATACAACCGTTTGCGCGTCCTATTTACGTAACTTACAAAATAAACATTATTATTTATTTAAACAACTACCATGTACATTGTAAATAATAAACAGTTCGAACCTCATTGAATGGCTTGATTTTAGTGTGCATAATGAAATTGAATTTGCACAGTTCACAGGATCTTGTGTCAGATGCTGTTAGCCATTGTTGAAGACAACTCTGATGCACATACTTCAGGCTGCCTGCAAATAAGAAATCATTATTAGATGATAAGTTTTTTTAAAAGGAGCTACTAAAGTTATATTTTTGAAATATACTTTATTATTATGATCATAGAGTTAAGAAGAGTTTCGTGTCAAGTAACTAACTATTATATTTTCATGAATTATTAATATTATAAGGCATAGGCATAAGCAGGAATTATAGGCATAAACTATTCAGGAAATTATTGGTTTCAGTTCAGTTAAGTAGTGAATTTATTTGGTTTATTTTGACTATTTTCGATTCTGATTTTTTGGTGTGTGTTATTATCGGCTGTAATACTTTTTTAAAGTATGCTCCCACGACGAACCTGCTTCCAATTTACCGATCATATCACAGCACAATGCGGTTCTTCTCATTTAGGTGATCTTATCTCTATCTCGCGAATGCTACCTGATGTAGTCCGCAATATTGTGCTGAATTTATTCATAAGTAATTCGCCTATTCTTCTCAAAAAAAAATTCGCTGCCAGCATGTTCTCTTCCGTAACAGACATCAAGGCACGACAATTTCTTTCTATTCCTCAAAGTTAGTCGACCGCGCTTAAATTCGTTATACGACCATCAATTCACACGATTCTCTTAAAAGGATCTTTATCTACATATTATGCTATTTGAAATCTAAAAAAATCTATCTGTTAAAAACTACTCTTGGACTCGTAAAATTTGGAGGAATATTGTTAATTAGAACATTCATATTTTTAGTTCAAATTAAAACTGGTCTGTATTATTTTATTACATACACATAATATAAATAAAATCTATAATAACTTTTATTATAATTTATCCACTGGTTTTTTTTGAGAATTGATAACTATCAGTACTTAATTTTTTAAGGAATATTATCATACAAAACATGATGAGATTTAAGAAGAAACAATTATCTGTGACCCTTCCTTAATGTATGAATGTAATTTACCAGTTTGCAGATACCATACAATGACAGTTCTTATTAATGCTAGGACTTGCCTCGATAAGGTGGGGATTAGTAGGTGCAATTTTGCTTGTGCCCACTAAATCCATGTTTAAAAACCCTAAAAGCAATGTGAATTATGTCACAACAGCTGGCATAAACTAATTATACTCTTGCACTAGTAGTAGTTTTGAAGCTATGCTCCTCTACTCCTATTGCAGACCTATAATGGATATGTTGGTTCTTGCTGCATTTTACCATCTCGAAATGTGAAATATGTGTATGATATTGAACCCTGATGCAACATAAGTCAGTGCCTTAATGTGTCTGTGTAGACATACATGTTTATACTACTAGTGATGGCAAATAGTGATGTCAAATGTTGGTTTTAAAGTTTTACAATCCTGTAACAAAATCCATAGAAAGAAGATTGGTCATTAGTAGTACATAGTTTCTAGTTTAATTAATCTACCTTATCATTTTTCAAATCATATTCAATAAATGCATGCCATTAATTATAACCAAATGTATAAAAAGTGCTAATGCAAACAAGTTTAAATATGTGATAAGTGTAATGTAGCACATGACTATAATATAAACAATGAATTCTTTTGCAAAGACAGACAAAAAATTATTACCTTTTATGCAGGAAATTAAATCACTCATTTATTATACATAACATAAAGAAACTTAAAAATCAACGTCAATGGTTTATAAAACTAATAAATTTTTGATCTAAACATTTACATTCTGTTCTCTTTTCAAAAATCTAGACTAAATTTATTAGTATAGGTGTTCAACTGGTGTTACTGCAGAGCTCACAATTCAGCCAAAGACAACTGTAACCTACCTTAATGAACAATGTCCAGATTGGAGTTCATCACAGTTGCATTGCTACTCCTGAGTTGGTTGCCACATATATCATAAGCAGCACCGCTAAAAATGACTTTTTGTTTCTGTAGATAGCATGTTTATGTGGTGTATCTCTTTCAGTGACATATTTTATATTAATAATAAAGCTCTTTTAATAATAAAGAATTATCAGATGTGTTTGGGAGTCTATATGCACAATTTATTTTGTAATGTACATGTGTTGACTCAAGTCACTTCGCCATAATATTTCTCTATGGTCTTTCTTATTATGGTCACAAGCATTCACTGGAGTGTTCATAAAGCTTACCTGAACAATAGCATGGTGCAAGCAAGTGATTGTGAGCTTCACTCTCGCAGTGGCAGATTCGGCAGATGTCCCCGCTGGAGTTACTGCACGAAGTCTGACTCGATCCAGACCCTACTCTAATAGTTTCCCTGCCACATCCTACGCCCCAGTCCCAGCTCTCGATATCAGAGGAGTTTTTAACGTTTATTTGATGAACGGGCATAGCGGTAACTCCTTATAAATCGCTCACGAAAACGAAAGAAAGCTCACGTAACATATTATTCTTCTTTCACAATCTATTCTGATTATATTTGTGATTTCTTTGCATATTGACGGCTCTTACTTTTCTAAACATGTCAATTTTTATATGACTTACGATATTGTTATCAGATTTTAATTACAAACGAAACGCTAATTTAAATTTTAAATTTTATATAAAATAAAATATTGCATCTATTCTATCTATACACACTATACAACAAACAAGTAAAATCGCAAACATCGATACATAGTTGGTAGTGTAGACTCGGTAGTAGTCAGTAGGTTAAAAAGTCTTATGTTCGTCCATGGATAGTCTGTGGCTGTTAAAATAACAATGTTACCAGTGTGTCTTAGCTGAAAATAGCTTATGAAGGTACATTTCAAATAAAAATTACGAAGTGATTTTTAAAAAATATTAGTCTCTTAGTCAAATCTTAGACGACACCGTTATGCAAGGCCTATCTTTTTAAATTAGAACCTAGATTATGTGTACCATCCATGAGTTATGGTATAATATATATTTTAACCTTAACAAATAAAAGATTTTATATCGATTTAATAAGTTGGCTGGACATTGCTTTAGTAAAATAATATGTGAAATCAGTCTAATGTACGATCAGAGACTGACGTATGAGGATTTTATTTATAATATATATTTATATATAATACAGGATTTGTTATTTATAATTAACTTAGATTCTATATCATTTATATTGAATGTTTCTCACGAGAGATGCATACAAGAAAAGCAACAAAAATGTTTCTTAAATACAACTTGAGCCAAAAATAAAGTTGCCGTGGATCTGTGCCAGAATAATAAAACTAAATACTCCATACTTCTTCACAGTATGTGTGTATTAGTTATTAATAGTTCTATTTTTTTTTCTCTGCTGACCATCAGTACCTACAGTGGAAAAATATATCTGATATTAATTTAATTCTTTTTCTCGACATGTTTTCAATATTATAAGAAAATACTTTTTGGCGAAATTCACTTAATTATTATGATTTTTCATTACTAAGTCAAAATAATTGAATCTATGTCTACAGTAAAAAAAAAACTGGACTGCACTGACAAGACGGCAAACCAACGAACACGCTCTTTTTCACATGTGAAGGTACGCCGTAGGCTGCGTACGGAATTTCAACAGTTACAATTTTTTTTAAAAGCCTTAATATGAGTGTCGCAGCCGATCTCCATGCCGAAGTTTGTTCTCTTGTTCATCAGTTCATGCAAACTGTTGATAAGTCGCTTGCTCAAAAGTTTTTGTCAAAGACCAAAGCGGTGAGTATACCACGTGTGGTATTCGCACGTGTTAATTTTATCTTAAATTTTTCCTTTGCTAAGTAATTTTGATGGCACAATACATCAATATCATAGAAACACACAATTTTTTAAACATTCTCGGCACCAATAATGTAATATTTTATTAGGCTGCATTTTTATGAACCAATTGTTTATATGTATTTTACACTTTGTTTTAGAAACCCAGGCCGAACGACTCGCCAACACTTAATGACATAGTTTCACAATATAAAAAACAACAGAAGACCCTTAAGTAAGTTCGTCTTATATTTAAATTGCCTAATATTCGATAAACTATCGGCTTGATTACTACTACTACTACTAGATTGAAACGTGTCAAAGCTGCTTCCCAGCAGAAATAAGTGGACAGTGGTAGTTTTCTGCTCAGGAGTTCAGTGTTTAGGAATAGCAATGGACTTGAATAAATTGCTCAAGTGTGTCATTTAATGTAGTCCATTGCTATTGACACATGTGATGATGTTCATTTAACACCAGCTCACTGTGCACTTTTTTGTTAGAGTAATATAACAAAGTATATATACATAAGCAGGTCGAACAAACAGGCTTACAGGACATCTGTTAGTAAGTGGTTGCCAATGTGTATCTATTGTATAACAAATTCATACAATACTTTTAACAACATTTAATAACATATGAAAGAAATATGACAAAGAGTGAAATTATTACAGTATTGAAGGAGTGAAGGGAAAAGATAATCAAGTCAATGGAAAGGGCCCTCTGAAGAAACAAACTCAAGATTCATCTGATTCAGGCAGCTCAGAAGATGAAAAGCCCAAAAAGGTAATTTATTTATCTATTAAATTATTTCATGTAAAATTTAGGAGTGAATTAAAAATGATGTAAAATATGCCAATACATGACAACCTGTGATATTGTATTATCGTCACTACCTCTGATTAAACATTGATTCCTATAATTGTAACTTCGTTTATAGATAAGATTTAAGAGGTTGTATTGTTATAGGGTGCTGCAGTTGTAACTCAGAAAACACCTGTTAAGAAAGATGAATCATCAGATGACAGTGATAGCAGTGAAGACAATGCCACGACAAAACCAAAGAAGATGCCTGTTCAACCAACAAATAACATCACAGCCACAAAACAGCAGGAGTCTTCTGATGAAAGTAGTGATGATGAGAGTGCCAAGCCTCAGCAAAAACAACAAGTAAAAAATACCCCAGCGAAGGCTATATCTAAGAATGTGATTTCTAAAAAGGACTCATCGGACAGTGATGACAGCAGCGAAGAAGAGAATACAAAAAAACCAATTCTGAAACCAGCTAATGCTGCACCCACTCCTAAAAAGCAAGAATCATCTGATAAAGGGCTGGCAACTGCTAAAACTGGTTTAAAAAAACCAAATCAATCAAAAAGCACTCTACCTAAAAAGCAAGCATCATCATCAGACAGTGATGACAGTAGTGATGACAATACCAATGCAATGGTCAAAAAACCTACTCATATTAAAGCAAATCCTAAAACACCTGCAAAACCACAATCATCATCTGATGATGACAGTGATGCTTCAGATGATGACAAAAAGAAACCACCACCTAAGCCAACACAAAAACCACAGCCAACACCAGCAAAGACATCTTTAACTGTAAAGACACCTAAAAAAGACGCATCATCAGATGATGATAGCAGCAGTGAGGAAGAAACAAAAACATCTAAAGCATTTCCAAAACTTCAGGCAACTGCTTCTAAACCTGCAGGAAAATTAACTAATAATCAACAGAAATCTTCATCAGAGGATAGTGATGATAGTAGTGATGATGATACAGGACCTAAGAAAATTACACCTGTAGCTACACCGAAGGGTTCAAAAAAATCTGCACCTAAAAAAGACTCATCAGATGAAGACAGCAGTGATGAAGATCAACCTAAACAGAAAGCAATAAAGAAACAACAATCATCTGATGAGAGTGATGAAAATGATGGTCCACCAGCTAAAATGGCAAAGAAAAATCAAGAGGTAAGCATTCAACTTTTATTTACTGTGTAATCGCTATTTATTAGACCAAGTAGACTTGTTGTAGGCGTATGTCAACTAGTCAGAAAATGACAGCCGCATTCAACCTGCTTATATAAGTGAGGTTTTTTTTATTTGTAAAAGCAAACAGGCCTAACCACCACCAATGTTAAGTAATCACCGCTGCCTATGGACATGGGCAACACCTGAGGAGTCACCATTGCATTTCCAAATGTAGGCGACCTTTTTTTCCGCTATTCTTGAAGATCCTCATAACACTTCAGGAAAACCTCAGGAGAAAGGATATTCAACATCTTACAGGTCTGTTGTAGAAACATATTATGTGCAAATCTGACCATGGCCGATTGCCACTTTTTCAATTGACGTGAATGTATCAATTGATCCTTCAGTACATGGTGTCCTGAAACAGCCAAAAAACTTGCCTCATCCTTTAGAAAAATGTGTTGATTTGTAGTAATTTTTTACTAAATATTTGGCATTCTTCTGTAAAACTGAATCATGTTTCATCTTCATAAAAGCGCCCATAAGTGTCCAATATTTTTAAAAAACGTTTTTGCTTCTCTCCTTTGGTTCAACTAAAACCAAGCCGGCGTGTTGTCCTGCCAGTGTACCTATATTTATTTACCTGTGTATATTAATTAGATGATTTCCTGCAGTATCTCTAAAATGAGTTGAAACAAAATATATTTAAATATATTTGCTAAATTTCATAGTAATTAGCCAAATGATTTTTGAGTTTATAAATACCAAACAGATATACCAAAGTCCTTTTATATATTATATAATTATTTGATAATGTTTCCAGTTAAATAAAGAGTATTAAAAGTAACTGAAGCTGCTAGACAAGTAAATTTACAAATATTTTAATATTAAAGACCACAGTTATAATCAACCTTCAGTGCAGTCTCAATCAGATTATACCATGCTTAAACTTGGATTGTACTAAACAAAAATTTTACATATATTGTAAATAATGTTTGATTGAAAACCCTATTTCAGATTGTAGAAAATGGCTTTAAAGCTGGGAAAAAAAGAAAAGCATCAGATGAAGATGCCACACCAGCTAAAAAACCGTATAGCAATTTTGTAAAGGTACAATGTTTCTATTACTGTAATATTAAAGCTTTTGTATCATTGCTATATTATTACCTCAATTGCCATGAGGTTTTTCATCACTGTGACATGGAAGCTTTCTTTCCTGTGTATCGAATTGGTTATAGGTAAATCTGTTTGAGAATAATAGACTTCAAAATTATTTTATGCTACTAATTACCATGATTTTAATTCAAATGTTTTAATTCAATCCATTTTGATATATCGCTAGGTGATGTTGAAGCACTTGAATACCAAATGAGACCCCATTTGGTATAACTGTATATTCGTTTTGTAACTCTCCACTAGTTGGCATATCGACTTGTATATTATTTAATTTCTTGCCAAAATCCTTTTTCATATGCAAACATTATAATTAGTGATTTTTAATGACTTACATACCTTAACATACAAGATGATAGTCATTGGTGAGCGTGTTTGAATGTAATTCTATTTGTAATTTTTCATTTTCACAATAAATAAAAAATTCTAGATTATATATAGGTAATCATTGTTTCATGTATAGAGGTGAAAATATGATACACAAGCAAGATAGATGTCTACTATGCCTTGCTAGTTATTAACAAAAATGGAAAGAAATGCTTTCATGTTTCTATTCTGATGCAATAATTATTTTTTAAGTATTTTTAGTATTGTTTATTTTTTACTGCTTCAAATTATCAGATTCATTTAGAAAAATGTATGAATTAGATCCTATTTGCCTAGGGCACCCTGCACTTAAACCACTGATGGACTTTTTCTGGTATGAAGCAACTTTTCCATTTCATTTTGAATTGATGGTGCACTACATGCCCTGAACTTAGATAAGCTAAGATGTTCATAGAAGAAATTGAAAATGGTTGTAAACAGTACTAATATTTGTGGTTTTTTTTTTCTTTAAACTAGTCATTTCAAGTACACATTTATTTATTTCTTATAATTAGAAAGTGGTGTCAGCCAACATGAATAATTGTCTCTTTCTACAATACACTATGCACATTGTGTCCCTGGTAAAAAATCTCAAATATGCATTATTTTCCCTAGCTCAGTGAGGAATTTTACACTAAAACACAGGTGAATTGCATACCTGTTTGCTACTCTAGTACCCAATAATAATAAAAAAGAAAACGGATTGGGCTACTTCAGCATTATCTCAATTATTCAGATTGGCTTTAAGTCATTAAAATGTTAGAACTAATTTTAACCATTTTCATTCCATATTGTTTTCACCCACCCTTTTAGTTCGAATAAGATGGTTCAGTTTGAAATCGGCTATGGTTATTATTGGCCATAGTATATTTACAGATAATTTTACTTTTTGTTGCATTAGATGGCATGTTAGTTCCAATAACAAAAAGAAAATTTGTAGATGGCATGTTAGTTGAATAGCTAAACGAAAATTTGTAGAAATATTCATTTATTCAAGTTTGATTTTTGAAAGTCCTGACTACATTAAATAAATATTTGTTTTTAAATTAATTTTAGGGCACCAATATGTCATCAACACCCAGTGAAATAAATGTTGGAACAAATAAACCTACCCCCTTTAGGCGTGTACTCGATGAAGCAGTAGAAGTGGATCCTAGACTTAAGGACAACTCATTTGATGCGAAGGTAAATGCCCTTGAGTTTGAGAAGCCAAGGCAACTCCATGTATCACCTACTATGAGTATATAGTATCTATTTTGGCTTTACATTTCGGGCATTTACTTAGCGAGTCGGTAAATACATTGGGTTGTCTTGGTGTTTATTTTTTTATCTCTACCAGGAGGGTGAGGACGAAGCGGATGGCATCAACGAGGAATCTGAAGGCAATAAGTTCGGAGGCTGGCAAGATCGCGGAAGGGGTGGCTTTAATAGGGGAGGATTCAATCGTG
>DWHE01000169.1:0-12348 GCA_018247495.1 Satarupa nymphalis | reverse complement strand
TAAAATACTGCTTCCTTTAGTGATTTGTAGAAATCCAATGTTTTTTTTCTTTTTTTTTTTTCAAAATAAAATTTTTCCTAGACCCTCGTGTACCACGTTATGCTTTTCCAGAGACCGGTGTAGAGTCGGCCAGATATCGTTGTACGACGGGCCACTAGCGCAGTTCGGCGAGGCCGGCAAGTACGGGGACCTGTTCGTGGCCGCGCTGCGGACCTACGGCATGCTGTGCATCGGCCTCTACCGCTTCAGGGACACGTCGTCGTCCTGCGACGCGAGCAGCAAGCGATACGTCATCACCAACCCGCCCGACGACTTCTGTTTGCTGCCCACAGATCAGGTACGCGTGAAGCTTCTATAAGCTATATTAATATAGCACGATTTGAAAAAACTCATCGAACTAATTCAAAATCCTTAACACGCCTAATCAAATTTTGATCTCAACTTGACTGTTGGCGCAGCGACAGAAACATTAGTCTTAGAACAAACGAGTTGGAAGGTGAGTGAGGTGGCATTCCGTTGGCGCAGGTTTTCGTGCTGATGCAGTTCGACCCGGGCGTGGAGTACCGCGCGAGCCGGCGCGCGGGCGCGGCCGGCGGCGGCAAGGACGACGCATCCTGACTATTGCTGTGCAGCGCCCTCACCGACGGGCCCTATTCCTACATCTAGGCGTAGGGCGCCGCCCCACGCCACGACAACCGCCCCGCGCCTCCCCTCGCCCTCCCGCGCGACCGGCTGTTCACGTTTGGTTCGGTGACGTCACCGCTCTTTCGAACTGGACCCCGAATTAATTTTTCACTTTATTTCCTGTTTTTTTTCTGTTCTACTTTTGTTTTCTTTCATTTTATAAATTCATATTTTTCCTCTATAAGTTCTCGTAAGGAAGCGGTCGCGTCTGTCGTGCCAGCGCTCCTTTCCTTTCGATTTTTCTTTTAGTTTCGACTCACGTTTGATTGTTTACGACGCCCCTTCTTGTGCACCTCTGCTCACCCTCCCGCGCACTCCCATAGACTGTCTTAGAAGGTCCCGTTGGCTTTTTTTCTTCATTATTATTGTACTTTGATTTTCGTACCCATACACTGTCCCCGGACGAGCGGAACCAACGCGCTACGACACGGCGCCGACACGACGGGCGTACACGGATACGGTCTCTTGGGACGCGTTAGAGAATTAGAATGCTTTCGATGTTTCAATATTGTAGGTAGCGGTTTAGAGTGCGAGGTGCCAGCGGCTAGATGAGAAGGTCAAGAGTGTCCCTGTGTAAGCCCGTCCGTCCTAAGCCACAAAACACTTCCTAAGATGAGGGTAGGCATATTGATTCCACTTTTTTTGCAATAAAAGAACATGGACTATGTAAGTAATGCTCAATAACAAAAGAACCTTTTAAACTTTTAATTGCACGACCGATTAACTGAGGTAATCAAGAAACGATCTGTAATTAAGGTGTTGCATATTAAAATCTCTTTTTTTAGATTGTCCATTCCTTATTCAGTAGATCACATTAACTGTTAAGATTTCTTGTTCGCTTAAATACGAGCATAGAAATAATTTAAGCATATTATAATCTCATCGAACGAAGTACAGCTTCACAGATCGTTACACGTTATTTTGTGATTCTGTTACCGTTGTTATTTTATGTAAGTTTATTTTATAATGGTCCGCATCATATTTGCTTTTCATTTAGTTCTAAGTTTTACCTTTTTACACGCATGCACGGTTCTAGTAATTTGCAAACACGTCATTGCTCATGTATTTTTAATTTAGTTGTGTACACTGGTCATATAAGGTTACACGCGTACTCGTATTTCTAGATCGCACTGTAAACGCCTAATATTTTCTGTGTAGAAGTTCCAATTGTTTTGCTAATTGCCTGTCTTTTAAAAATCTCTGCACAGGAAATATCGATTATTTTACTTATCACTTATAATTAGTTATTTTTGTTCACTTTTTAATAAAATATCGAAGATTATTTTTTCGTTTTCTTTTTTTCTTTGTTATTTTTTTTACGTTTTTTCTTTTATTCATTATTCCTGAACTGGGCGGGGGATTGTCAAAGTGGACGTGATTTATGGCGCTGCACATTAAAACAATGGACTGAAAGAAATAACTTACTTACTACAGATGCCATTGCGAGATTGTTTGAGAACCAATGGACAGAATGGTTATACTTTTACGTGGAGAGCTAGTGCAAAGTGTATTTTGCTGTAAATGTGTGATATTATTTTGAAAAAGTCGTTGTTAAATTAAAATGGGGCTTTTGAAGCCTGCGATGTATTTAGAGTTAACTCCGGGTGCTTTGACGATTGTGGATTCTTCGTAGTTTATCGATTGTATTTAGATAAAGCTAAACCTTGGTCAGCTGTCCGCCGCGCTGTTGTCGCTTCGTGCCCGTGCGATCCGACGCGCAGTTGATTAAGGTTCCTATTTTAGAATTTACTAGTCACTAGTCTAAACATTCGCCTCACAGATTATATAGTCATTCTTATGGACCGCCATCTTAGCGATTCCAACGTAATGCAACAGTTGTTAAATCAAGCTACAAGATGTTTGATGATGATTATAATATAGCGTATTGTATTAAATGTAGGTCACTGTTCCGCAATTATCGCTAACGGCGCACGTAACAACAACTTTACATGTAATTTATTAATATTTGATAAAATAAAAGTACCTCAATTTACTGATAGTGATTAAACTGTTAAAACCGCCAAGGTATGTCGTTTATCAAACATCCTGTATATAGCCAGTCATTAGACTCATCCTCAAATAGCATAGCCAAAACCGGCCTTATTTATTTATAGGATAATGTGGGTATACTGTTTTATCCTTGAATGTCTGTATCTACCTATAATTGAGTTTCTAAGGAGTTAAACAGTTTTTGGAACATTTTTCAATAGTTTCAGCCCTATCTGTGGCCCTTTAATTTACCACTTTCAACAGACGCTCAGGCCCTCCGAATGGCCCGTCGTTAGGCTAGCTAGCCCGAAATAAAAATAAGTTCAAAGGTATGTTTAGCTTCAATTCTCATGGGTATATTATCTCAAAATGGGTAGCCAAAATCTACAGCTCTCGTTTGAGGGAGAATTTAATTCAAACACTTTGGCAACTTTTTATTTAATCTTTCATAAACATTGGTATTCACGTGAAAAATAAGTAAAAAATATTAGGCACGGAGGCCCTGTTGAAATGTGAAATTGGAAACGCATAAATACATACGTAAAATGTTTAATTTGTGCCTAAATAGCTTACAAAAATTTATCGAAGATACCAGTCTTGAAATACCAGTCAATTCATCACGATTTTATAAACTTGTATTTGTGACGGTTTCCCTTAAAACACTTTACGTCATATCCTTTTGAACATTTATCACTTAATCAGTTTATTTGATTTGCGTAATAAAGCATATTTACGTGTAACTATGTGTCTTAAGATGTAAAATTACATCTTAATTAAAATTTTATAGCTTTATAAATATAAATTGTGGATTTACGACATTAAGAATTGGGAGGTAAAATTCCAAAATTCAAAAGATCGCCTCTCGCTTATGTGTGATGCAATTTGAATAAAAACGCCAAAATCTTGGACGTAAATATTGAGACGGTTGTGTACGATAGATATTTTATATAAATTAAAGTAATCGGTCTGTCCAAAATTATATACTTATATCGGCTAATTCTAAAGGCTCTTCATTAAGCCGAATCATTTAAGCTAATGGATCGGCTGAAAAAAGTCCGAGGTGTGACGGTTCGGCTAAAAATTCGCTGGACCGAGCTATAATGGTTCGGCTGAAAATTCGATGGTCCGAGGTACAATGGTTCGGATGAAAATTCGCTGGACCGAGGTACAATGGTTCGGCTGAAAATTCGATGGTCCGAGGCATACACAAAGTGCCTACAGACCTTTCGTTAAGTAACTAATATTAACATAGTTCTAATCGGTAGAAAAACATGCATGTCACCGGAGCCCACTGTCGCCAAACTAGGTATCTATCTAACGTTTAAAGAACAACTGCGTTCGAGATCAACTGACTTGCTAGCTGAATATAGTGGAACGTATCTTGTATGTTACATAAGACATTTTTCAAACATCTTTAATAGAAAGCCCATGGCTGCTTTAAAAGTTTATTCAATAGCTGTGTAGTTGTTGTGATTAGGCTTCTGTCACCGTATGCTAGTTAAGCTACTATCTGGACGTCTCATTGTAAAAATGTAAAATACACGCTAATAAGTACTTTGAATTAATTATGAATGTTATTATCTAAGGTTAATACTAAAATGACGATTTTTTCCTTTAATATTTTTATACAGCATTACAGATATTTATCGCAATTAAAAGTTTATAGAGGTGGGTCAGTGTGCAATTTAAATAGTGTCTAAATTTGTACTATCGCCTTAACGAGAGAGAATATCGATCCTCTGCGTGTTTGCTTGAGGTCTAATGTTATAAAGTTGTTTATGCTGTGTGTATGTATCGTGTATCGATTCGAGATGAACGCGTCAATGAGTGTACTTGAGGCTAGCGATGTCTCAGTACCTTATCGGCTCAGTAAATGGGATTCGCGGAATGCGAAATCCTTTGGGACTGTTTGTTATAATGTTATATTGACAGCCGAGTGCGCTGACCGACTGAGGCACACCGAGTCCCCATTCTATTATTCATATATTCGTATTAAATATTAAGTGCGGTTTAATTGTCATTTTACGAATGTTTATTACACTATACTTTGTTAATACGTGCACGCGCACAAAGTTTACTTGTAATTCGTTTACGTAATATGTACACGTAAATTGATGAGTCAGCGTTTCGTTCCTTTTATTCAGTGGCGGTGTGTTAGTTCCTGAATATTTATCTAATTCGATTCAACGACTCATTGTATTTTATCACTAACGAGCTACGAGATTAGGTCGAAATTGTTCATCACTAATGTCTATTCGCATACTAGGTAGTAATCCATGTTCTGTGTGCATTGAATCCTAGAATTAACAACATTGTTGACTATTGCTAATAGCTTGAGATTGTTAACGTTTTTAGAACAGAATGATGAATTTTTTATGTAATATATACGTATATAAATCTTGAACGCTCTATTATACGAATATTCGCTAGAACCTTTTTGTAAACTGTACGCCATCTTGTCGTGTTGTAACACACATAGTCCTCTCTTTATTAAAGTAGTATCAATATATAATGATGGCTGTGAGATAATTATTATAAACAATTTAAATTAATATTGTGTATATGAAATATTAAAAATAGTAAGTACCGATCCGATGCAGCGACTGTTTGATGCTGTATCTTTACTTTCCGTTCTGGCACTGGCGATGGATGTCTAAGCCCACCCTCCGTCGTCACACCCTGCGCATCTAAGCATTCTAAAGCCTACCTTTAACTAATAAACTTTAGTATCTAAGAACTATTTTAACATCATTACTATCTTAAACCATTTAAAAAAGACTGCCAGTGCCAAGCCAAAATTGACATCAATAAATATTGCCAATTTGGCGCCAACTACGCCATTCAGATCGCGGGTTGCCATTTTAAGTCAATTATGTATAATTTTACATCCAACAATTGATTTATGTAGGAATATATTAAATTGTATACATATTCAGATAAAGGTAGGTATTTTAAAAGCAAAACCCAATTCACGTAGTAACATTTGCTGCGTAAACTTAATCTGTTACTTTTCATATTGTTAACTGAATATAATAAGTACTTATTTTAAGTGGCAACCCGGAAATTCAAGCTCACAGCTCTCTTCGCAATTGCTCAAATGTCTCATATTAGCCCAAGTTTCACCGCTTCTAGGTAACCATTTACAGGTTAGACCACCATATTGATGGTTGGATATAAAAACGAAACGCTTACAACGGGTTGAATGAGTTTGAACGTGAAGCTACACGTACACGCAATACACGCACCAGCTGATATTTCTATTTCTCTCACACTCACCGCAGCGGACGAGATGCCAAATGGAACGTCACATTCAAACTCATGCTGCCCGTTATCGATTCCATAGTGCACTCAGAAATCGTTTGGCTAATCGATTTTCGAGTGTTACCGTTACACGTAATATTACATTAGCCTTTGTATTTAGCAACATTACCGGACGAATATATGTATATAAATATAAAGTATACTTTGCTGTGCTGAAAACTAAGCAATTTCCAATCCCAATATTGAAGCCAAATGGAATCGAATTCACGCGGCAGTGTTGCTAGTACGTTAAAACAAAATGAATGCACAACACGGGGAATGTAATATTACCCGACTCTTCGAATTGAATCACACCTCAATGACAAATTATTTAATATTGTTAATGTTGATTGTTAATAAAATGCAAATAATGTAAATATCAAAATAAATTCTGTATTTGTATTTGAAATTATGTTTTATTTTTAACGTTTTCACCAAACTATATCCTTTGTTAATCTAAATTTTGAATCAGATTTCTAATAACACGGTGTATTTGATAAAATCGATTTTCACAAAAGACATATTTATTTGACGAATTATGAAAAAATTATACTGACCTGTCGGAAGTCTTATCGAAATGAACATTTCTTAAAATTTTGTTTTTGTAAAAATCGCATTACTTCATTCATAATTTTAGGAGTTGGGCGACAAACAGCTATGTTTTATACTATCTATTTAGAATGATGTTAAATGAAAAACACTTTATATTTGTACATAAATAAAAATTTAATTACATTTTGCATAGTATTTGAATACAAAATTGTGTTTTAACAAGAATCTTAAAATTACATATTTATTTTTAAGAAAATAATATTTATTACATGTAAATAAGCTCTTTCAAAAATTTGACTAGATCGTAGATAAATAGGAGTTAAAAGTATATTATTTACACACCCGAATTTCATAGGACGGATTTATTCTATTTACATATAAATAAGCAATAGACATATGGAAACAAAAAAAAATCTAAAATGTGCAGAATCCTGAGTTGAATGAGTTTTTTTACCCGTTTGCAATTAACACATAAAAACAGCAAATTTGATTACAATAGCAAATTTCATTGTATATAGGGACATTAGGCACACAAAATATCTTATTTTTCAAACAAAATGACTCGTGCATTAAAACTTAAAATAATATTGGCACCTAGTATTTTACTATAAAAATTAAATAATTGAATTGTCAACCTAAAAACTGATACACTACCTAAATTTTTCAAACATTTTATTACAAAATTAAAGTTCAATTATAATTCACTGGGTTCTAATTAATTGTACTTCACTCTATCTAACTGGTAACTTTTAGAAAAACCTTTCCTGTTTTTGGGGCCATGCTTTTTAGCAGAGCCAAGTGTGGCAACCTTTCGTTTTTCCTCTTCTAATAACAAAGGTGGTAATGAAACCTTTCTGATATTGTACTGAGCTAGTATACCATTTGATGGTCTATTCCCATCATTGTGTGGTAGCTCTGGAGTGTAAAGCGGTTCTAACCTAGACAAATCTCTATGACGAGCAGTGAGCACGCGGCTGGCTTGTACCTTATTTTTGTCAGAAGCACTTAAGGCTATGCTACCGTAGTTTCTAGGGTCGAGAGAGACGAAAGACTTTGCACTGTTCCTGTCATAGTGGATGGACGACTCCGGTCTGGAATTTCTCATCCATCTTGAAGACGCAATTTCAGATCTTAGTACAGTTGGGTTTTGCCTCTTCCTATGCGATGGACTCCTGATCTGTATCGGCGTAATCTGCAGAAGCGAACAAAACGTATCTGGCAGGTAATGTTCGTCAGAGTTCAACGGATAAAATGAGACTTTCTCCCTACTGAGCCTCGGTTCGTGCAAATTTTCTGCGGACACCCTGGGAGAGTTCTGGGGTGTGACGTCATTGCTACTCTGTGATAAACGCTCTTCGCTTTCACTGAATTCGTCATAATCGCTATAGTGCATGGCAATAATCTCGTCATGTTCATTTTGTCTACAGCCCAAACGCTTTTCTGGTAATGGAATAGCTTTGCCCACGATTCTGAAAATAACACGAAAAATTGAAGCCAAAACAATTTTTTTTATTATATTTTACGCCTTATAAACATAACACCCCGAGATTAGGATGACCTTTATCTCTATTATTATATTGTTGCAATTTGTATCATGATCATAATTTTTAAGAAAGAGATAAGAGTAGCAAACGGGCATGCAATTCACCTCATGTTAAGTGAACATTGCTACCCTAGAAATAGGTGTGGTGGTGGTACTGACCCGGTCGAAACAAGATAGGCTCTACCATCCTAGAACTATACTACTACATATTACTGCTACTCAGAAATACGAAATTTCACAGAGCAGTTTGGCATAGTTTAGTGAAGAGTCGAAAGTAAAAAATATAAGTAAAATTAAATAAGGATAAAAAAAATTATACACTGAATTATAACAAAACTTTGAAATACAAAGCAAGTCATCAACATAGAAGCATACGCTATAAAACTTAAAAGTTTAATCCTTTATTATCCAAAACTTAAATTGAAATTTCTAAAATTTGATTTTTTTCTGATTCCGATTTACTAAATGCAGGTCAGTATTGTGAATTAGGTTGTGCAGGAGGTTGTAAAGGCTACATTTATCACTTATAATCAAGGTAAACTGATTCCCTCACACAAAAAGTTAAGATACATTTCTGGTAAATGAACAATCAACAACACAACTGCATGTAATATACAATTCATCCTTGAAAGGTGCTTTAGAGATAACATAGACGTCCGAATAATTTTCTGGGCTATTGGCATAAAAACATTTTTATATGAATCAGATCTAATCAGTTTTTAGTGGCCTTGGATTGAAATTAGGCATTTAAAAGAAAAACGCGTTTTGTTTAGCTTCATTAAATGTAACTTCAAGCAAGCCCTTTTGCACCTAAGGGCTCGATGTGAAAAGTTAACTGTTATTCGTACAAATGACAGATGAAAATAAATTATTATATGTGTAAGCACCTAAGTTGTGGATGCAGCTGTCTCCACTGCTTGCATTCTTGGACAATATGTGGCCGGTTGCATTTCTCACCATCCTCCTCATACAATGTCCTTTCTATCCTCTCCCACTCTGATGCTAAGCACTTTGAAGCTTCCGCTGTGTTCCTACGTAAAGCTGATCCTGAACTACTGTCACTTTCTTCACTATGGAAATCAGGAGTTCCTGGAAGTTTAAAGTACCAATTTAAGTAGAACTGAGCATAGATCTAGGCAGCATATCTCAAGAACTTCTTAGCCACATATAATGCTGTACATGTGGTCTTACTATACCTCAGATTTTACAACTAAAACGATTTCGGTTCTACACTTAAAACTCAAGAATAGCAGCTCATGTGATGATCTTGTAGATGACATTTTCTGGCTAAAGGTTGGTTACCAAGATCTATGGACTGGTGAGGATATTTAACATTAGGTTGGACATGAATTTCCTCCACCGGGCACCACTCCAACCAGTGCCATCTGAATCCAAGAGTTCCTATTGTTGTTGTTGTTGAGAGAATCCTGTTGTCTTCCTGAAGCAATCTACTAGTAGAGGGCCATATTTGCGGCATTTTGATGAATGTGTATTCTATTGTGAACATCCTGAGTGATGTCAGTTAAAATTATTTACAATTGTTGATAAATGTTTCCATTAAATTACAAATAATTGAAATATTCACTACACCTTTCAAAAATCAATTATTAATTACCTGTTTCACTTTCTGAAAAGAAATCTGATAAGGGGGTGCCGGTTCTTTCAAAGCTGTCTGTCGCATATGTTTCCAATGAATATGCATATGGAATATTTCTGTTCATGAAGCTTCCATCATTCGCAGATAATGCGGGCAGCTCTTTCCCGGTCCAATAACCAAACTTCTGTTGATTTATATGCGGTAAACAATTGATAAGCTTACTTATATTTTTCTCTTTAGCAGATAAGTAATTTCGGGCAGACATAATCAGAAACAGTAAAACAAATCACAAACAGTTTCTCGAATCCCATACCAAATAATTTAGTAAAATAAACAGAAACAATTACAGAATAATTTACTTAAAATTGTCATTGAACCCTAAACAGAAATTATGTTATTTCTTTCACTGACTCTCTCTATTTAGACTATTTACGATACAATACGACAGTTGTACACAGTAACATTTACCCTACGTCAGACGTCAGTAACATCTTTTTTATTAATAATTCAGATTTAGATTTTTTCAGCAATATATTTATTTAGTATTTATTATATACGCGGCAATGCGTCAGAACCGAAATGGGTGACTACCTGACTATTATTATTATTATCTTCGAGATTTTGTTATATACATACATATATTTTTTAATACTGATAAATTGTGATAACAGAATTTTTTTTTAAAATAAGATTTTTATGTAAGATGATATATTTATGAAATATTAATTGTTAAATGGTTATACAGTTTTGAAACAGTGTTGATGTGATTCATATGATAGTAATGCTTAAAAAAGTTTTTCCGAAAATATTTCTTATCAATTAAAATATTTCTTATCTGAGATTAAAATACCAAATGTACAAAAAACGACATAAGGTTTCCTGACATAAATATGTACTATTCATAGAAAAATATTAATTTAAGACTTTTCTTTTTAAAATTGCAATTTCATCAGCTAACTCGTTTACTCGAAGCTGTTACCGAATGTCAATCAAATGTTGCCTATCAACTAAGTCTTTCAAATGTCAAATGCCATTGATGTCATTGTTGAATGCGAGTTGTTTTTGGGTTAAATTCTGTAGACCGAACCTGTGAAGTGAATCAGTACTGAATCAGATCAGATCAGTACGAAGCGGTAAAGCAATTGTGTAGTACGTTTTAAATTCTATCTCATATATTAAAATCACGATTGTAACAACTGTATAAACAAAAATGTCGAAAATTATTACAAAAAGCGGCAACAAAGATCACGATGAGGTAATTTTACTGCAACCAACTATTGATTTATTTTGCCGCAACGCGTATCTACATTTTTATCAGTATTATTTAAACATGTTTGTTTTCGTATGTAATTTGTCCTCAAACAATTATATTTTATTAAAATGATTCTTTAAAATGTATATAATAATTTTGTATAAAACTAAATATTTTTTAATTATTTTTACTTCCCTTGGTATATTTTTAATAAAAATATTTTTAAATTCACAGAAAATTCTTATGCCCTTTACGTATATCCAACAAGTTCCAGGCAAGCAGATTCGGGCGAAATTAACATTAGCTTTTAACTACTGGCTGAAAGTCAGTGACAATAAGTTAAGGGCCATCGGAGAAATTGTTCAGATGCTACATAACTCTAGTTTGCTGTAAGTAAATATTACTCTATTTGACTTTAACATGGAGCTAATCTTTTTTTTATTGGTATAAAATTAACAAACTACCTACCATCACTACTCTGTTTTACACTGTTTATAGTGCTTTATAAATCACTATGTTATGAATTAAGAAATGAATTTTCTTCAGCTCCTGTTATGAAGGGTGTGGTTCCATCCACATCTACTTGGGCATTAATAGTCCATGGCTCAGTTAGAGTGTTCGTTCTTACTACATACACTTTCGAATAACATACCCCCTAAGGCTCGATGGCAAACCAAAGGCATGCATACAATATTTTGGGCATGTCACCTATCAGAAAATTCATTATGCACTAAAAAAAATGTAAAGTAGGTATTATATGACGAACAAATGAGATTGACCCTATGCTATGGAATTTTTGGGTGCAGTGTTGATAGCATTTATTATTTTCCCAATAATCACAAAATCAACGTCATTTGATGGCACATCTTTGACCTAATTGAACATTTCTTTAGAAAAAATGGCATGTTGATACATAAAGGTTTGCCTACTCTGCCCTAAGATATTCCTCAAAATAGCAATGCAGCTAACATATTTTGGTGTGTCTTAGTGGTTATAGGAGACAGTGAAAGTAATTTTAAGTGTAATAAAACACAAAAGGGTACTTTTCATGAAATCCTGAAATTCTGGTAGATATGAATTTTTAAAAAATTATTTGTAACTTTTTCTGACAATTTTGTAGAGCTTATGTATCTGAATTTTATTAATATGTTGGTTCCAAGACCTAAAATATTGGTAGCAAATTGTAGCAGTATTTAAAAAACTCTGAAATGACGACTGAGGTGAGGGCATGATCTTTATACACAATTCATAAACCTACAGCAAAAAAAGTGTATACATTTTTTTTAAATATTTTCATAATGCCCTTGGAAAATATCAACAACAAGAAAATTATAAAATAATACAAATATTATTGTATGAAAATGACCAATTTACTTGTAACAATCGTTTGGATAGATGGAAATCGTCCACAGTCCGGTTTGCGCGTTCGTT
>DWHE01000168.1:0-12369 GCA_018247495.1 Satarupa nymphalis | reverse complement strand
CCTCATTTATTCAAAGCGTGCTGGCAGCCACACCCTTCAAACTGAAACACAGCTCGCAAGAGTTGCTTTACAGCAGAAATAGGTATGGTGGTGGTCATGACTACATACACATTCCGATATAGACATCCGATAAGAACGGGTTGTACGATCGATAACAAAACATGGTTGTTGTATTAAGGTAATTGAACATAGTCATTATTTGCGTACGAAATAACACTTATTTGGTTTCTTACACGTTTACCGCCGATAAATGAGGGAACACTCTTGAAATGAATTTAATATTTATCTTGGAAAGTAGCTGCCTGGGGTTTGCCACCTAACTACAATATTTGCAGTTTCCACGGAATGCACCTCGTGTGATCTAAGGCGCTTTACCTTGTTTTCTTTGAAGTATTATTACTTTTGAAGTATATTAATTATTTGTAGCATTATAACTGGTCGGTATGTTTTAGCTTACTATATTAATTAGTTGACCTTCCCTCCCGGCATAAGGACTTTTGAAGCGAAATGTCATCTTCAGTTTAACACTTATCAGACGACTAGTCAGTGCGTACTGAATTTAACTATTTTATTTTAGTCATTTTTAACTCTAAACCTCCGGCACTTAAGCCATATGAATCAAAAGACCACCAGTTGCTGGTAACCTGAAACCTGCTATTTTAAGACAATTACTCTCTTTATCATATTTGAGTTTGTTATTTACTAGCAAAACTCGGATTCTGGATGTGCCTATTATATTCTCCGTGCTCAACTACCTATTTAAACGAATTTTCGTGGAGATTTTTTAAAGGTATCGAAGTTGATATGCTGCAGGGACTAACTGGTTAAATATATTGAAGTAGAAAGCTTAATAACCTTCATTAGAAAAATATACTTCTATATGACGATAGGTTCAAACAGGGAGCTTGTAAGTAACAAACAGAAATATCCAAAATAAAATTGTATCTTAGATTATATCACAGCGTGGCAGAATATATATAGGTATACAATATAATATAATTGACAAAGATTCTAGTTACACACTCAGTATGTTTTTGTAAATTGAAATTTACCAGAAAATCAGTAAAATTTAATAAAAAGTAATTTAGTAAAAAGCACCAGAAAATAATTAAACTTAATATTACCTCTATTTAGTAACGTGTAAATCAGTCTATTTCTTTTTCAGGAAATTTAATGGTTTCTGCCTCAGCGTTTATTGTTTTTCACATAAAATAGACCAGATAGCCCATTCAACGTAATAGTATGCCAAATGCGTATGAAGCGTTCCGTTTTTCTACATTCATGAGAAAAAAAGCTCACATGAAAATACTTTCGTGAATGAGATACCGCCAATCGTACGAAACGAAACGCCTCTTGAAGACTGTAGTATCTAATCTTCTGAAGGTTGAAATAAGAATTTTGCCCGTGGCTCCGGTTTATTGCCTAATTTGAATTTGGTTACGCTGATGTACTCTTTGTATTATTAATCTCGGCTGCACCGAAAAGAGACGATTAAGAGTTCAAAAATCTCACAACCCATGAACGGTTGAACCTTTCGTCCTGTATATTTTAATTACTTAAAAAGTAATGACGCATCAAATTCTTTGTGTCCGTTATTATCACATGATATAAATAAATTTTTAAGAAAGCTAGATAATAAGAAAACTTAGCGAATGGTAACGGATATTGGCAATCCACCCAACGTTAAATGATGTTACGTTCAGACAAACGTTTGATAATGAGATCGAGTGCATTGTCCAGCTGAATTTTATCCTTATAATATAATGTTCAGTTTGGTAGCAACTGATAAAACTGTATTTTTTGATGTGTTATAATGCTCGATATCGAAACGATGTTGCGAATCTTTATCTTCTTTAGTGTTCAAGATCCCTTGAAATCGCATTGCTACTCAAGTTTGCTTGCTAAGTTGGTCACTAAGTTTGTTTGGCACATGCCGAAAGCATTCAAAGTCGTTATGGTATAGTACTTTTCCTGTCAAACCTAGATGGGTTATAATATGGGAAGTAATGTTTTCTCTGGGTTTAGATAACATTCAGCTATTAAACATTTATATTAAAACGTTTTGACTATAATTTTTTTGTCCTCGATTCGGTGTGCACATTATTCATACCGCGGACAATTTACCACTGTGTACGATTTGTTAGATTTCAAATTAAAAAATGGATCAAATAATATTACTTACCTATTTATATATTATTACCTAGGAAAACTAAAGGCATATAAAGTTTAAAAATAAATATGTCCTTACATACACTTTTAGATTAGCGTTTTTATTAGAGATTTTACAATGGAGCCGCAAAAGCATAAACATAATTGTGCAGAAAACTTTAAAGCTAAACAAAATTTCAGTACGTATTAAAGTTAACTCATTCAAAGTGTAATGACCACACCTAACACTGTCCGGATAAGATTTTTATGAAAAAAAAAATCTTGGAAATTATTTTAGAAAACTACTCAAAGAAAATTAACCTATATTATGCGAATCATTTGTAGTACTCGACGTAACAGGCATATCCAAGGGTGCCGGGTTTGATTCCGGCCCGGAGCAGGACACATCTACATGACAGATGAATGTCCGTTTTCCTGTGTCGGGTACTTGTGAATATGTATAAACTGGACCATAGTCCAATTTGCGGTTGGTTACAGGTGTCATGGGCTGCAGTGACCACTTAACACCAGGTGAACTGCATGCCCGTTTGCTACTCTTATACCAATAAAAATACGTTAGTGTCATAGCAAGTCTTAGAGTAAGTTTTACTTTGTAACATACGTATTTAAATGAAGCGACCTAAATGTCAATATTTTACTAGCAAACCACGGCAAAAGTTTGTTCTGTCTGTGACTGAAGCATTGTGGGCGCTCAATTACTTACGTCCGTGTATTGTGTACTTTACCTAAGTAAATCGTTAGAAGATTTGCTTAATGTTGGTTATATTATTATAAACAATACCTATATTAACTTCTATATTTTTTCATTGGTAAAAAAAAACAAATTGTTTACCCTAAATTAAGTGATTGCTGCAGCGCAGTACTTTCATCCCCATAATTCCGTTGCCAAGTGTCATGTTGAAACCCCACGGATTTTGGCCGGTGAAAGCCGGCATATCCTCCCCGCTGCCCCCGCGCCTCGGAGGCATCCGTAATGGATTTTCCCGCGCTAAAAAATATAAAAGCCCGGTACTTTATCCTGTTCGAAGTATGTCTCATGTGTACTGCGCGTGCCGGCACCCGGTAAACTGTATTACAACTTAAATACAAGCAGAAAGTTGGTGTGGTGTCCCAGTCAAACCTGGACTATGATAGCTAGCGTTTAATATTGGTTTTACTATAAATTAATAATATGATAAAATGACCAGAACAATTTGTGTAAAAAAAATACCTATGCATTTGAAATACGAAAAATTGAACTCATGAAGCGTATTTTTGTCTCAATTTAACCTCGGGTATAATGCTTTGGTGAATATCTCTGCAAGAGCGCAAATTTTGGGTACGGCTGAGATTAAACTTAAAATAAATTGTGAAATCTGAATCCGATTAGTGCAATTGCTTCGACATAGATTAGGCATAAATCATGGCATTTATTACCGGTCTCTTCGATCCAACGATCTGGAACTATGCCAGACTCTGATTTCGAGTAGAAAGTACTTTTCGATCCTTGTTTTTCCCCAAACAACTATGCAGTCTTTGACAGTTTAATTTTTGACGGGACATAGTTCATAGTTTAAACAGCGTGGCACCATAATTGATACTTGAAAATTGACATATTATTCATAAATTATTATTTAAGGCAAATTGAATTTTAATATGAGCTAGAAATTCCACCAATTGTGCTTGTAGACTAACGAAATTCAACTCGTATTTTGGATGCTTAATTAATAGCTACTCCGTAGTGTTGTAAATGTGGACAGAATCCCGCATCACTGCTCATACTGGAAATTTATTTTTCCTGCTATATATATGAAATGCCGATTACATCAGCCGTGATACCCAGACGATACTTAATACGTAGTCTGAATTTACATGAGGTCTGTTAAACGGAAAGGGCGCCCGCTTCGCTTCAAACGAATACCAACCCATTTTTATGGTGCACGAATTGCAAACGTGATTTTTAACAACAAGTTGAAAATTTACATTTCGTTCTTCGCTCGTCTCCGATTTTATGATGGCTGAAATCACCGGGGACCTTTGGGCGCGCAACGATTCCTAACTTTGTTGAATTCGATTTACTGGGAGGCTTGAAATGAAAAGCTTTAATTTGAGATATACTACAATTTAATTTCAGGGAGCCCATCAATTTAGCCGTCGTTTATCTGAAGACCCACGGCGTCATAGCAAAGCTATGGCACAAATGGCATTCGAACCTTCCACAACCTACCTGCGAACCTAACAAAGCTCCAGTAAGTCATCTAACAATCTATCATAATTTTGTCTAATTCTTTTTGTAAACGAAACTATAATAGAACTGGAAAATAGTTTCGTTTCAGTTCGGTCGCAGAGGAGTTACCCTATGTCGGTTTATGTCGCTCAGTTCAATTTATCCTGCATCTAACTGTGCAACCCTGTATCTATCTTAAAAATCGGCAATCAAAACTTTTTGAACTGAAAAAAGACCTGTCAATAAATCGAAATTCCGTGTAAAATTGCAACTGTGTTCTGGAGGTTATTGCGGGCATAGCTGGATAGAAAAAAATACCTTCACTAAGATATTTATTAATTTAAATATACATTTGTGTTAATACTTACTGACATCTTTAATTCCAGGAACCGTCAATAACGGAGATGACGTTGGGCCAAGTGGCTGGGATCTTTTACGTTCTCGTTGGAGGGTTGGTATTGGCGTTAGCGGTGGCACTGTTGGAGTTCTGCCATCATGGCCGACTGGAGGCCGCTAGAGCTAACGTGCCGCTGCGTGCTGCGCTTAGAGCGAAGGCCAGGCTGGCGTCCAGAACTGAACGGAAGCCGCCGCAGCAGCGCACCCCTCAACGAGAGCACGAACGCCTGGGGTGGAATGGAGCTGCTTTTTCCGGGGTTGGTACTTTTAATCATATTAGGACTGTCACTAAACACGTGGCGTGTGTTAATATCATATAGCTAATATCAAGATAGGTGCTAAGGAATTACTTTGTATTCCTTTTCATAATTACTTTGGTAATGCTAGTAATAAAATATATAACTTTATAATGATAATTATAAATTTATATGTATATATCGTGTCTGCCGGTGCCTATTTTTCATTTTAATAATACGTCATTGATCCCTCTTTTATGAATATTGTAATTCACACGATGCCAGTCAATGAGAGTAAATAATTTTTACTGCCATTACATTTGAAGACTGAAAGATATAATATATTTAAAAAAAAACTTAGCACTACCATCATCAAGTTTCAGGTCTATAATAAGGAAAACAAAAACTTCCAGTAAAATATAAATGTTATATAAATCTTTCAGTTAGAAGTATTTTATACTTTTGAATTTATTATATATTTATTATTACGAGTATATTACATATTTATACTTTTGAGTACTATACTAAAGAAAGCGAGGATATTTAAAAAAATTACGAAAGAAAATCCTGTACCTGAAAAGCCGTAAATTCCGAATGTATGTGTTTACCGCTAATGTTACACAGACATCAGTGTCTTACTAAAACTTTTGAGAATATTAATGTAATAAGCATTAGAGAAATATTTCAGTAAGTTTTACACTTGTGAGTTGAGCCTTTTTGTCCCGTGGAAGTCTCATGTGCTGATGACCACAACTGACGCTAACAGTCTTTAATTTCCGAATAAATGGGTATTAAAAATTATACAGTTTATGGTTTACCGTTTCAATACAAATTTCTACTGAGTACCATAAGATTTTTAGCCTGGGCTACTAGTTTGTACCTGTTACAGATCTTTCTTCGTAGATAAGTTATTATCTTCATTCAGAGTTTCACGATATTCGACATGTATATTTCCACTTTTAAGTTTTCATTCAAACATACTTTATTATTATATGGAGAGTACTCTTTCAAGGTCACATTCGTGATTCTTATCATTCCCGTAATCCGTTGTGTTGCTCGACGATTTACATATTAAATTCTACTTTCTTACATTTATTGACTAACGAACTTTTGTATACAGTACAATGACTTCCTCCTAGGAAGAGAAATATTGGGAAGCATCCATCAGAAGATGTACTAAGAAATAGTCTTCGATGTAAGTTTCAACAAAACTATGTGTGTCCCTCCGATGATTGTGACGTTATCTCCCCAGTCTTGTAAATATCAGAAAATTTGTTTCTCATAAGAAATTTTAAAATTACAATCCTGTTTCGTGTTTAACGTGTATGTCTCTTTTTCGTCGAAATTTTTATTGTCAATGATTTACTTTAAATTAATGTTTGTTGAATTTGTTCAATGTCCTTTCTTTGTTCTACATGCTAGTTTCACTTTGTGTGTACAATACACTGAGTTTTGTGTTAGCAATTTTTATCATTTGAATGGCAAGTTTTGCATAAATAATGGCTCACTGGGTGGATAACTTTGCTTTCTGAAATAAATATCCCGGGTTCGACTCCTGGCCGACATTTATTTTCCTTACTAATGTTTGCTCTCAAGCGCTGGTTGTTTGTGTTGTATGTGCCCACTCCACCCGAGACGCGCAAAGCAGCGGTGTGAGTGTATTAGAAGTGTAATTAATTTTTATATCAACCCTTTTCTGTTATGTGAAATCGTCTCTTTACCACATAGGTTAGTTAAATTTTAATTTTAATACCGATCAATTGCAAATCAATTATTTTGAATATTTTCAGTACTTCGCCTCCGGAACTCAAATCGCCCAGGAGGAGACTGTCCAAGCGAGCTTCACACATGTCTGATCCGAGGAACGGAGCGGCGCTACTCTGCGTCGCTCGACCTTCCGATCGACGTCCAATGCGATGGACTTGTACCAACTGTAATCGCCAATTCAGTCACGTTTCGTAGTCAATAAATAAACGTAACACGAAGCGAATGGACAAATCATAGTGAATCCTGAACATTACAAACGTCAATCAGTTTATATCTCTTAATCTCGAATGGACTTTTCACGGTTTATTTGTACTAAAATTATGTTTTCGTCGCACGATATATTAAACCCAGTGCACGGGAATATCGACTATATGATATAAACTATAAATATTAAATAAAAGTGTAAGCTTAATCTGTGCACGCTGAATTACCGCTTGAACAGAAACAAGTTAATAAAAACTGTATGAATTAATTTTATTATCAAATAATTTGCGTCCTTACGTTCTAAATACAGTCACTGCCAGTAACAATAACATACAATTTAGATAGTAATATTTATTGCCGTAGTATATTTTATGGACAATTGTTAAAAATGGAATGGAAAGTTTTATGTATATTTTTTTCCAGATTATGTTCGACAAGTCTTAGTGATCATGTTTAATACTTACATTTATATTATATTGAATTTGTTATTGTATTTACGTTTCGTCTTTAACTAGTTGGTAACGGTTAAATAGTTTTTGTTATAAGATGTTTTTTACTAGATCTTATAGCAGTACATAAAATATGCTTGTTCGATTTGTATAAACTTTCCACGTAGTTCTGTTCTTAAAATATATCCACTTAAATTAATGTTTGATCTCTCTTTAATAGAATAGTATAAAAATCTTTTTGAGATAATTATATAGATATGTTACTGATAATTATGTTGCGTAATAAGGATACTGATTCGTAGTAAAAGCTGTTAAAGAAGGGTATTCTTTTATTTGTATACGCAAATGTAGCAAACGGAGGTGCAATTAACATTGTTTAAATTTTAACACTGTTTAAATTTTAACATTGTTTAAGTTTAAACACAACAACAAAACTAAATAGGGCCTTAAATATGTTTAGTTTTTTCACAGCTGTACTACTTCTGAAAACCAGGTCATTGTCGCCTCGTACTCTACGTGCCAGCACCCCCTTCCATTCCTAATAAAACGCGGTCCAAGTCCGTAGATTGATAACTATTCCAGCTGGAATGGAAGACACGGTACTACTAACCAGGTCGACCTTGGATAGATTATAAAATATAATTAGTATTAATTTAGAACTACGAGTATAAATTAAACTTTAAAAAAAGTTCCATTATGTATTTAATCAATAACTAGTAAGCGTTTGATAATCTCATTATCGATGTAACTTCACTCGAATATCAATAGGTACAACTAATTCATCGTATTCGGTTATCGATTAATAACGAGAACAGAAAAATAAAAATATTGAGTAAGATTACATAAATTCATAACATGTGTATTTTATTATATTTGACACAAGAAACAGTTATTGGGGCTTAAATATTAGGATGATCAACTTCAGAAAGACAGTGTGTAGCAATCTATGTATATGATTTGTCTGTAAATCAATGGAAATACAGATCAAATTACTGTGTTCTACCCTCAGGTTAGAAAATTTTATTTTAGTAAAACATATATAACAGAACGCAAGAAACGATTTAGTAATACACAGTTTAGTAAAATATAATTTTCGATTGAAAAGAGATTCATATTTTAATTTAGTTATCGTTTTACCATACCTTTAGTATATTATTGGGGAATATAAATTACTAAATAATAAAACTAATAAATATAATTATGAAACGTTTAACCATTCAAATAATTCTTACGGTTTTGTAATAGTTACGTATTGAAAAATATTATTAATCTTTAAAATAACGCACCTTTATTTATAAGGCACGATTTTAACCAGTTATTATTGCCTAATAAATAAATAATCGATGTAAAAGATAATCATGTTAATCGCATATATTCATCGTTTTAAAAAATAAATAAGTATCGTACTATTTATTAAATCAATACTGAAATTTATTACATGATATTGCACTTAGAATTTATATTACTACTATCCATATTATTATTGCCTATTATCTACTCGTAAGTTACCCGATTGTTGTAATAATGTAGAAGTAAGTTTAGCTCAGTCCAGCACATTTATTAATATGACTATTAATCAGTGTAGAATTATAGTAATAGTATGCTTCTTGACTTCTAATACTCTTTGATCTCAATGTACATTTCACATCTTCCACCAATATATATTACTACGTTTAACATTTCACTGAAATATCAAACCCGCTTTGAATACTGCGACGTGATCATATATTTGTATGTGTGAGTTCAGCAAAACTGATGCACCACGTGCATAAGCTTTGATTACCGTGATAATTAAGGCTCTCAGTTTAATCCAATTGGCATGTGGTGTAAATCATGCTATCAACTGCCGATACTATTCAATGGCTACCCGCGTCTCCGTTTGCTTGTTTTTTAATGCCTATCATAGTTAATACCGAATAGTTTTATTTATACAGATAAGTAGACACTTGCCAAAGTTTCATCGCAATCAAATGATGGTTGGAACGCAAACGTGCCAAACAAAAAAACTTTTCTATTTATTATGTGAACTATGATAACTATTTCAATACTACTAATACTTTCTTAAGCTAAATCCTGCAATGCTATTTGTTCCATATATGTCTGTTCGTGTATAAACTTTAAGATTAATAGTTAAAAAAAGAAACTAACAGATTAGTCATTCTAAATCAGCTTAGTATGTTTGGCGCTCAGGAATTGATAATTCAGATATACGATAGATAAAATAAAAACAGAAAAGCATAATATATATTCAGATAGTTGTAAGTGTATTTTAAGTAGCAACATGTTGCACGTGCACGTCATACTTGATATAGCAATTTATTGCATCATAATTATATTGAAATTATTAGGGCGCGTTTCGAACAGATATTTTGAACGTAGCTACACGTTCAGTGTGAGACAAGTTAAATTGCGCGGCGTGTTACCACCAAAACTGAGTTCAAGATAAACGCAGCGAATAAGATTTGAGAGGTAGTTTTATTAAACCCTTTTCAATCACAATGAGTTTAACTGAACTGAACTATGAATATTTACAAAATTGGATCGCGAACACATCATCCCACATCTCTGGTAGAAGGGCGCTGTTATGATTATGTTAACGTTATTGCATTAAGCATTTATAGTATTAGACGATAACGAATGGCTTTTGAGAGCTATTAAGATGCTTCTAAATTGCATAAACGTGTGCAGGGTGCATTGACAGACCAAATAACCTTCATAGTATGATGCAAAGAATTGACTTTTTTATTTGTTTAAAAGTAGTAAACGGGCATGCAGTTTGCCTGGTGTGAAGTGATCAATGCAGCCCATGACTACTGTAAATAACTTCGAATTGGACTATCGTCCATTTCGAAATCGGTTACAGCTGCTACTACTCCTGAGGACTCAGTTGGTCGCCTCATTTATCCGAAGCGTGCTGTGAATACTAAACCGCGTGATGAACACGATTGAGTAACGCCTTTAAAGATTCAAAAATATCACTGCGTAGCACCACATGTTTCATTATGATTATTTTCGTCTATTTTAATAGATTTCCTTTTGAAATATTGATGGTACAAAAAAAAAAATTATCGACAATACTCGGATCTATACGTCACTATTATATCGATAATATTCACTTTTTTTTCCTTCTGGGAACCGAAAATAATGTATTACGTGGGTCATTTGGTATCACAACCACCATACACAATCTATGTGTCATAGTCTATTAATGCACCCTGAAATACCAGATCGCTGATTGTATTCATGCTTATTTATAATATTAATGGACCTTCAAATCGTAGTAATTATTCAATTAAACTTTTCCTCGTAATAACATATTTGTTTTTATTTACCCAACAAAAACCTACAACTGTTCGCAACTTCTGACTCCGAGAGGAACAGCCTGTGTGGCCATTAACAAGGCTTTTAACCAAAGATTGCACTTATTAATAATTCAATTACCCTTAAACCTTAACATTATAAAAATAATAAAACCAACCGCATGTTATCATAAGCTGCGTAGACGAATAAAGCTAAATAAAAAAGACACCCGAGAGCAAACTTTAATCTTTTACAAATGCCTGTTATAGTATTAATAAAATATTGTATTGTTTATTATGTAAATTGAGGTTGCTAATGTAAAAAAAGTATAATGTACACATATTCATTGGAGAGAACATTACCATTATCACTGAATTCACGTATATTAAATTTTGAAAGGTTGTCATCAAGCCCATTAGCGAAATTTCAACACAGTTTAATTAATAAAAAGTCTTATTTTTCAGTTTAATATTTGTAGTAATATTTGTAGTATACGATAGAATATTGATATCAGTTTTAAACGAAATATTGTTATTCAGATACATTAACCAACTGGCGCCATCTGTGATAACATTTTTGAAGTTGTGAGAACCTTGACACACCTCTTAAATATCAAAAAGCGCCATTTCACATCACGTACCAAGCTTATTGCAGGAGCAAAATTCATAACATGAACGTGAGATGTCGCTAGTATTAAGTTCAATGCTAGTTTTGTACGATAGATTTGAATACGGTATAAAATTCTGTGAGTATACATGCGGTTTCAGCAGTGTGTAAAATATAAAAAAAAATTTAAAAACATTACATACATTTTACAATGATATTTCCTACCCGGCCAACTGTACACCCTTTAAGTTACTTTTATACTAAAATTAGATTATCTCCGAGACTTGGCGCGTATTTTTGAAGTGAAAACTTCTTTAACGGCGTTGTGCACTTTTTTAGGATGGGTAAAAAATGTTAAACTCGCATCAGGACACGTGACCTGATCGAAAATTCGGCGTAGCAGGGGAAGTAATATCCCCCTCTCTTTCTAGCGCGCGACGAAAATGTATGTCTGCTCTTGCTGTCTCGTTTAAGCGGGGCAGGGCGCTCGCGCTTGAAATTATGGATGAAACTTGTTTTTTTCTGATAAACTTTTTAATGTAAAATAATTGTAATAGTTTTGAAGTGTTAAATTTTTTATGTAAAATAAATTGTCATATTTGTGTACGATAGCGCAATAAATGAATATTGTATTTTACCATATAAATGATAGTACTTTTATACTAATAAATAAAGCAATTCGTGCGAAATTATTCCCTAACCATTCCAAAATATTCAAAAATGCACAACGTTAATGTTGAAGTTTTCACTTCTGCCGGCACTCCCGGAGTGCAACCCGTTTTTTTTTAAATATATAATGCCGTCTGTAAAGCAGCTGAAAACTTGGGATACAATTACACGCCTAACTACTACTAACTCTACCTGTGCCAGATCAATACCACCAGAAGAAAATACAGCCTATTAATTATTTAGGAACAGTTGCCGTACACGGCATTATTACTTTTTTTTATCGATATAAGAGTAGCAAACGGGCATGCAATTCACCTGGTGTTAAGTGATCGTTGCAACCCAAGACAATTATAACCGACCTCGAATT
>DWHE01000167.1:0-12371 GCA_018247495.1 Satarupa nymphalis | reverse complement strand
ATCGTGCCGCTGGCGAGGCGACAGCGCGCGCGGCGTGCGCGGTGCGCGTGGAAACCGCGCTGAACGGCTTCGCGACAACGGCCGCTCCTCCGCATCCCCTTCCCACTCTTGCATCGACATGTAAATGCTCTCCTGCATAAGAAAATAATACGATTAGATAAGCCAGTACAGAAACCGGCGCATTTTAAATCAGTCTTCAAGGGTAGCTAACCATCTGTAACCCATTTCGAACATGACATCATAATTCTGTGAGTGAGGTTGGTTACAATTATGAATGAAACAACATCAAATGGAACATAATACAGCCGATTATCACTTTCATATCATAAAAGTAATATGGATTCGAATAGACGCATGGTTCAGTATGTTCTCAAGTAAATAAACTGAAATTTAGATATTCCTGTTTCTTGTTACATTGAAAATTGAAAAAAAAAATAGTTTTTCAATTTAAAAAGACTGTGCACCATATTATGTTGCCGACATAATGGATGATCAAAAACAGCTTATGAAGAATGAAAAATAATTTTACGACAGATTTTTCAACAACAAAAAAAGCAACATTGTGATTCGGTGCGTTTGCTTTGCTAATATGTTTTTCGTTACTTTTTTTCATAAATTCCATTATAGATATACATAAAAATATACTCACAAATGGCTCCAAAGTACCCATATATGGTGCGTGCAGGGTGTTCTGCTCTGTGTCGTGGCCTAACTAATGACAATTAACTACTTACATTTGCATGAAATAAAACACGATAAATAGACGTTAATTTGTATTAAAATTCACCAATTACAGTCGGTATATGCTTTGCGATTGCGGGTAACACTGGTTTTAAAGGTTATCCTATTCAGCACACTTCTATGGCGTCTAACGGAGGCATCCAAGGAGTGCACTACTTATAATATATGGTAGTCGTAATTTCATAATGTCGACCATTAGTACCTTAAACTAGTTAAAATGCAACACTACTTCATTCGAATAACAACGCAAAGCAATTGTGACTTCAAAGCACTTTAGATTATACATATACGGCTATCTACTTCTAATGTACTTATACATAACGGTAAGTATAATAAAAAGGTTTATAATTCTAATAAACCCGGTCAGCCAATATCAAGCCAACGCGGTTCTTGCCACAGCAGCCCCTAATGGTACAGGGTAAGCGAATCTAGTGCGAACTTGTTAAAAATTAGCTGGACTTAAAACGTGGCGGGACCACGGCAAATCGTGCTTGGTACTGCTGTGTCAAGAACTTTGTGAGTACCGCAAGTGAAACTTTTCATTCCGATCACTATTTCTTAAACATTCAACGTAAATTTATTTGAAAAGTGAACGGATAAAGTAATATTTTAATTACAGTAAATAAAAAAAACATCAAGAACTTAAAAAAACCTGGTCACACTAAGATCAAAAATGATAGCAGCCACTCGTAAAAGTCCGTAAACGAAGTTGTTTGTTAACAACTACCACCCGACATTACAAGTGAATAGCAAATCTGAGAACACGATATAACCTCCAAATATGTGGAACGATAATCTTAATTTTAAGAATGCCACAGTCACAAAGTTTAAATGAAAAAAATCAGTCATTTAAAAAAACTATCTGCATATTATAAAACACTGCTACCGGTGATTTTTACACTAAATAAGTCGAATAGAAATGTGAAAAGTGCAGTACCTACCAGTAGAATAAATCTAACGACAACCGTCTCATCGACCATTGCTTACGTTGCATCTACAACAAATCTCTCGGGGCATCGCCGTAACGTGCCGTGACACTCTCGAATAGGACTCTCATAATGATTTTCATTAAATAATTACTCTCAAAATCGATTACCCATGTTGTGCTCTAAGCTGAAACGTAAGCAGTGGCCGCTGGATAACAAACAGTTTAATTAGAAACAGTTACGTCATCCCCATAAATGATATCATGATTTTAAATGCATGTTAAGTGGATCAACGGATGTCAATTAGACCTGAGGCGGTTTTCATTACATCGGTTACATAACGCTACTGTGTAAGTGTTGACGCAAAGTGCAACGTATAGTTGTACCGTCAAGCGCACCTTATTACATCTGAACTGTTGCGACGAGCGTCGTGCGCTATGAAAACCGCCTCAAGTGCGTAAATTACTAGCACTAAAAATTACATATACATCGTATAAGGTTCCATTATACCTACTATCGATTAATGACATTGCAACTTTTTCGAACTAAGTGGGCAACTATGTTGTTCTATTACACGTATACTATTATCTATTGGCACAAAAGACGATCATCTATCGATAGCGTACATTAAATAGGAATAGAGGGCGAAATAATTACACGTTTTAATTAAATTAAACCACCAGTTGTATGATAATAGAGTTAAAAGATTATATGTAGTACACATTCAACATATTGTCTAAAAAAGATATGCCATGTTAATGATTGACATCGAATATGAATACTACGAGATAGGTTGGTAATAATAAAAATTCAATAAACAGCTCAACACAACAGATACCTAACACTATTGTTAACTGTACGTATACATACATAACAACGACAAAATAAAATATATAGAAAAATGTTTGGACTTTTGGTTATTATAAAAATGAGTGTCGATTGTAGAAAATCGAGGTGAGTAGCTTAGCACGGCTGCTGATTCAAGTTCTCGTCGGATTTGGGCGGCTGCGCCGGCGGCGGGATGGGGCTCTAAAACAAAAACGTATTAAGAAATAAGTTCTGTAAATGTAAATGATGTTAAGATTCAATTTAAAAAAACCAGTTACTGTAAACAAACATAAATTACACAACAAAAAAAAACAACAAACAAACAAAAACCGATGGTTAGTCATTGAAACGAACACAATGTGATGGCACCCCTAAATACCTTGAACTCAATAATAGAAAAGATCAATAGTATGTGTATAAGTACTCGGGCTGAAACAAAAATGATGAAAGTTAAATGACAAAATAAAATCAGGCGATAACGATAGAAACCATCACCGAAAAGCAACAGATCAAAACGAAACCAAAACATTTAAACGAAAAATAATCATGAAGAACCCACACAACTGGCATGCTTTACCTCTTGCCGCGATTGGTTGTGACTACACGGGAGCGGAGATTGCCCTCCGACCTGCTTGATGTACTCTTTGTCGTCAAATATTTTGATGTCACCTCCGCCTGGCTTGTGTTTCACGTTGTCGAGAGAGCCCACCTTGCTTTGAGCTTTGAAATCCAATTTTTGGTTTTCAATCTGTTCGGAAAAGTGATTGTGCACTAAAATATACCTAATGATGAGATAAAGCAAAACACATTTAAAGAGTTCCGTAATACACCTTCGGGAATGCGACGCCTGTTTGGCTTTAATTCAGCGTGACTTAGTTGTTTCAATAAGACAGCGATGAACAAGTTTATCTAAAATAAGTCTATATCAAAGTGTTGTATGAGCCATTCAAAACAAATAGAATTTACAAAATTACGGAACTCCTTTCAAATACACATTTCATGCATAGCTCATTACATGAAAAGATGTCGTGTACATACAAATGCTGTATATATAGTTGTGATAAAAATTGCGATCAACATTGTGATCACAAGAGTATTTTCGATATGCTACTATGCGAGTGTTCTCGGTGAATATAAATTATAGTGATAAGTTCGATTGACATTTTAGCTATCTAGTGCATCTTTTGTGATTTGCATACGAAATACTTACAAAGACATAATAACTACATACATTTATTATTGATTGTATAGCGTGCAAGTACCTAAGACATTTTCAGGTTAATATTATTTAAAGGTGATATCTCGAACTTAATCGTTTTCAAGTTGATGTTATCATTCAGCTGTTTAATTTTAAAGTCATAGTAACGTGATTAAAACACAACACTTGATGTGAATTAATATCGAACCGCTTTTTAAAAATCAGAATCAATACATGCTCATTCCGTAATGCTGCTATTTCATAAAACCCGTGTCTCATTCACATCGCAATACATTAACGTGACAAGTCCAATATCGAATTCGATATCGATCTGAAATAATTTCATAACATTGATTTTCTAATGTTTTCCATTCCAGATGATTTAGATGCACCAGACTAACCTTTCTGCGCAAACTATGAAACGCAAAAGGTTTGTTCGACGCCCTCCATCGGGGTAACGCCCATTTAACAAACTAAAAACAACAACTACAGTCAAACTGTTTCCTTTCACGGGGCGATCCGAGACATTCTAGAATATTCCAAAGCTGCGAATTTTAGAGACATTTTGTTAGAGAATACAAAAATATTATCTAGTAATATCTTCATAAGTTTCTTCGTTGTTCATACTGACGTGAATTCCTAAATACATAAAGGTACCAGATTTGTTACATCCTCGCTGACGCTCTGAGCTGTGAACTTATTTTATTGTTAATTTGTCGAGTTTTGTAAAGTTTACAATTTTCATTCGTTTCCATGACTTCTTTTTGTAATTTTTTGGGGGTAAATATTTGAATTCAATTTTTTCGTTACCTTTACACCACCTCCGCCAGGCTTGTGGCTGATGTTGGCGGTAGATGCCACCTTAGGCTTCGCCTTTTCCTTGAAGTCCAGCTTGACGGTTTCGATTTTCTTATCCCCGCCACCCGGCTTGTATGTTGTATTCTGAAGAGATCCTATCTTTGATTTAGCATTCCACTCCAATTTTGTAGTTGTGATCTGTAATGTTTAAAATGCCAGTAACAACTATTTCATCGATCTGAATTTTTTTAGAAATTAAGTCATTCAATGCACATTACGTAATAAGGAGTAACTTCGATTCTAAAATATTACGATTACGTTAGTGTATTTTATTAGGAATACACTAAAAACACAAAACACAATGTAATGATTATTAAATATACCTTCTTACTGCCACCACTAGGAGAGTAGGCGTCGTTTTTCGCAGCTATCTTTGGCGTTACATTGTTGAAATCAATCTTCCTGTTCTCAATCTTGACTTTTCCACCACCGGGTTTATAGGTGGTATTGTCCAGTGAACCGATTTTGGACTTCACTGCCTTTATATTCGGCGATGGTGCACTCCCTACTTGAACTTTATTCATCGGAACTTCTGTAATTAAATTTTATGAAACTGTATAATGTTTTTTTACATGAAACCTTGAAAAATTATTTATTGATACCTATATATTATGGTCTATGACATTATCGTTATGTTATACTACTTATCTATATTGAAGTTCGTAATCTTGTAATTAACAAAATTACAATTAGTGTTGTTTTTTAAATCGCTTTATCTGTGACCTAACTTTATCTGCATGTGCTTCATCTGTGTAAAAATGTAAAACTTGCATTCTTTTTGAATTTGGGTTTTTTCCTGGCATAACTAGTGCATAGATGCGCTCTATATTCCACCACCAACCAATTTATCAGAACGGTACTGTCGGGAATCACAAACGGTGATGATTGTTCAGATGATCGAGAGTTGTTAATTCTCCTCGTCTACTATTTCTCGTCAACATTGCTTGGCTACAATTAAAGAATGGACGTCTTAAAATTACATGAATTTCGACTCGAAGCCCTCCAACACCTAACAAACTCGCCAAATGTTTTTTCAACTGGTGACTGTTTATTAACTAAAATAACTTTTAACAGGAAATAATTCAAGTGCGATGAGGTAGTAAATAACATCTATAAATATAATACTTTACTATGTATTGTAAAAATAAAGGTCGATAAAACTCACTCTTCTTTTCAGTAGGTTGCGGATTTTCAGGAGTTTTAGCTGTAGCACTCTTGCTCGACGATCGGGAAAGGCTAGGCTTCAAGCTGCTACTGGATTTCTCCTTAGTTGGTAATTTGCTTGGAAGCTTCTTATTAGGCGAGCCTGGGGATCCATTCAAATCCTATAATGAAAAAAATATATTTGAGAAGTATTCATAAAACTTAGTTAAATACTGCAATATCTAAGGATTTATATTATACATACATTTCCCTGGGTTGATTCATCAACCCCGCTGTCGTTGTCTCCATCTAAGAGAAAAATAAGTATGTAAATTAATAGATCGAGGATCGATATAAAAATATAGGGAATGTACCTAAGGCTCGGATCATGTCAACTTAGTAGATTATACTTCAGAAAACTTCAGAATAACTATAATACCTTTTGGACGTGCTTTCGGTGCAGATGCTACCTTTCGCGGCGTTGACTTTTTAGAATCTATAGTTATCAGCGAATTGTTAAAATCAGTAGGTTTCTTAGGTGCCGCTGAAGATGGTCTGACATCGAGTACAGGTGACTTGGTAACATATTTATTTGACGGTGCAATCGGCTTCACGTCTTTGACAGCTTCTGGTTTCGAGTCTGGATGAACTTCAATTTTAGGCGTTTTTGGCCGTTGTTGTTCTGGTGTTACACTCTGAGACTTGTTAGAAATAACAGAGCCTTGAGATATATTTTTGGGTTCAGGTGATTCATCACTTCGAGTTAATGATGGTGAACGATCAGATAAATCTGCTTTAATTTGAGTTTGCAAAGTTTCATTTTTTGGAGTTGAGTTATTTTGCAAAATAACGTCATCGTCGTCATCTGACTTCTTTTTAGAGTTCACAGTCGATGGTGAACCCATAAATGATTCTGTCATTTTTGAACCTGATAGACGCGATTCCGGACGTTCCGGTACGTCTTTACCACCGTCATAAGAAGCTTCTGATTTAATGCTATCTTTAGAACCACGGATGTTGTCTTTACTATCCTTTCCTTCCTGAATGAGACCAAGCCCAGGGCTTCGGCTACCTATGTCATCAATTCTGCTACCAATAGCACTGACGGATTTCCGTCGATCATCTTCCATTTTAAGTGGGCTCCCTGACCCTGGTGCAGCAGCAATACTGAAACTTCTGCCTTTTGGCACTCCCGGTATTTCATTGACATTCTCCATCTTTGAAATGTTTTGGTTTTCATTAGAACCGTTCTGGTTATCCAGGTTGACTGGTTTATTTATATCGGGGCTTTTTAAAGAACCTTGTGAAGGTTGCCTTGACAGTTGTCCAATAGAAGGAAGTGCAGATAAATTTGTATTCGGTTTTCCGTTAATTTGCGAAACAATTTGTGGTCTCGACCCGTCGGGTGTAGTCACCCCACCAAATTGTGGTGGCTGCCTGGGACCAAACTGTAGAGAGTTTGGTGCAGGAGCCCTTTGCAATGGTTGCCCAGTAATTAATGACTGCTGCAGTCTAGGTCCTTGTTGGGCGGCTATTGCCTGAGGACTTGCAGTTCGTTGTTGCAGAGCCGGGCCCCGAAGTGGTTGAGAACCAGGTGGCCCTGAGTTTAGAGGTACTCTTGGTGGTGGTGTCCCTAAACGGGGTCCAAGCTGTGGTGGAGTAGTGACAGCCCCACCAGGCTGAAACTGAGGTCTTTGTTGCAGTTGTGGAATGGCAGGCCTGAGAGGTTGAGGAGAAAATGATGACCGCGAGTCCGTTCTAGTAAGAGGTGGACGCGCAGGTAGTTGATTTGGGCCAGATGATTCTGAACCAATCGGTCCACCAGATGGTGGTCGACTTTCCACCGTTGCCTTTAAAATAAAAAATATAAGGCTTTATTCAACCTTTTTCACCTTGCATGTTCAAATAAAGCAATTCCACTGTAGCTTGTTTGAAGATTTTAATTGAGATACGCAAACAATTTACACTTAACACTGACCTTGGTAACTAGGTATGTTAATGTTTTTAAGGATTTATCTGCAAAACTACATTATGCACCTACATAATTTAATTAATATAATTGTATTCTTGTGATTAGTTCTTGTTTATTACAAAAGTTATTTATTATTTTGCCATTTAGATGGTATAAGATAGTAAAAGTGATTGAACATGGCAGAGGGGCTGGGGCGGTGACATCCGTGCCCGGGTTGCGCCATAACCCGTGCACGTCTGGAGTAGACATGCCGAAGATACCATTCGGTCCTATTTCTATAAAGTACACCGATCCCTTAGGTACCAGATGTGTTAGAGCAGCGTGTACCACTAGTTATCTATTTGTTCGTTTGACATATCGTAATTCATAATTTGGGGGTTTAGTTCAGAAAAGTAATTTTTAAAATGTTCAATAACGTTGCTGGCACAAGTGTAAAAATAATGTAAAGAAGAACGAGGGGAACGGCATCAAGTTATTAAGTACTTCATTATTAATATGTATTAAAAAGCACATTTTTTCACTTAATGGTAATTGCTCTCTAAAAGAGCAAAGGTAACTTAGTATTCAGACTGTGAAAATATTGTTGTTTTAATACAATTTTCATAGAATTAAAATCCTTATTTAACAACTGACAAATAGATTATAGCTAACGTGACAGTGGCTGTGCTATACCTTCTTTTTACAATATTCAATGAAATTAATTTGTGCTTCCGCGTTTAGTCGCACACCAGAAAAAATCGAGCATTGCCCTGAAGACATAACTTGTCACGAACTCGGCTACTGGGTCAACGAGCCATTGATGGAAATTACTCCGCTTTACCAAATTTACTACCAAAAACAAAGAAATTACAGAAATTTTCGTACAAGACTTAGCGAATTACCTATGAAATCAAGAATGTAATTTGCGTCCACCGAGCGCCTCAGACTATTACTAATTTTCTTTATTATTCTAGAAAAGACCTTATTTTTGCTAAAACTTGATGCTTTGAATATCGTAAAGGAATATTTATAATATGCTACTGTAACTGTTTTGATTTTTCAAGATAGAAACAACGATTTCCATGTAAGCACGATACACGAACATGTCTGATACCGTGAATCATAAAACAATAAAATCGACCTGTAACGTATATCTCCACAGCATACAACGTATGAGACAGTCAATCGATAACATCATAGGTACTATCCAAGCCACACGTAACGACAAAGGCCGCCAGGTACCTACTGATCGCGTGACCATGCGCTGTTATATAACAGGCTTCGTCAACGAATGTTGTCGAATTTACATGAATATAACTGTAAAATTTCGCGATACATGCCTCGCTTTACTGCAACCACGGCATTAGGATACGTAAAAATTATTAGCCGCATATAACAGCATGATGTAAAAATTGCTCTATGTGACTCTACATTACAAGCGTCATTCCTCGAAGATAAACGCTGAGTAGAGTACCTTCACAGTGTTCGATGAATTATAATTTAGCTTCGTTGAAGTAAGTAATCTACCGCGTCATTACTCATGTTACTAACGTTTCTTATAAACCCCTTTATCACTGTGGTTTCAATAACTCCAACATTTACGTCGCCGCAGGCTCTATCATATTTTAGTATCCACATAATACAGCGAACGCAAATGTTCAGCGCAAATACGCAGTTGAAAAAAATAGTTTTCATTATACTTGTAATGTTAATGCAGGGCTTGAATGTTTTTTTATCGCTAAATATGAACAAACTAACAAAGTTTATTTTATTAATCATTATAACAGAAGAATCGATTCTTGATTACTTTATGGGTACCAGTAGAAAATAAAAATACAAGAAAAGTACGAGTGATTCATTAGTGGATCAATGTAACCAATAGGTTTCCCCTTTTTGGCTTTGAAGGTGCTTTTGTGCGTATATTGACACACAGTGCTATGTAGGCCTTTAGGCTTACCCGAATCCCGTTGTTACTTGCTACTTGCTCCATTTTTCGTTACTACCTTAAATGTTTATACTGTTAGAGCAGTAAACAAAGGTCTTTATGTCATAATCTTCGCCGGATGGTAGGTTGCCTATATGCGATATCTCCCCTTGAAACTATAAAGACAATAATATTTTTTATTAGCTTCCACGACTTCACGCAAAGTTTGCTGCCATAAAATGCGTAGGATACCTGTGCCGAACTCTACGTGTTTATGATTGGGTGTTTCGATAAAAACTATATGTCAATGTGCAGAGAATAATAGCCTTTATTTGATGCTATTTGCTTATTTACCTTCGTGAGACGCAGTAGTTATTAATATATAAACTATTTCATAATCTTCGTCCTAGTGGTAAGCTTGACTAATTTCGTTTGTAAGCTGTCATTTTTAAATATTCCAAATGTCGATGTTTAACTACAGCATAAAGTGCAAACAATGTGATAACATTTATTAGAACTACGTATGAAAGCTTATAATTAAGTATAACATTTACTAATAATTATTTTTAACACAAAGTGAATTGTTAGTTCTAAAAAACAAAATTGGTTTTTGAGGTATTCAGTTAATGTCATATTTACAAATTATTAAAATTTTAGACATAAAGCAACATTACAACACTGAACAAGGTAAAACAAAAAATTATTCATCTTAAATTATTTGCCCTAGCCGGGAATCGAAACCCTTATTCTTAGTGTGGCAGGCAGGAAAGCAAACAAGAGAGCTAGGATCCAATGAATTATAAATTAACTTAATTGCACAAATGAACTTTTTGCAGTTCAAGAAGCAATATCAACTTTTATTGCTTTCAACTCATTTACTTTTTCATTTTATTTGTTGTCTACGTAAAATTTTAAAGACAATAAAACAAAATGGTACACCGAATCAGATAAAACTAATATACATACAAATTTAAACTAATGTGTGTTGCTAGTGCGCAGTTTACTGTTTAATTTAAGTTTTGAATAAATGGAAATGACATCTCACATCCTGTTTTACAAGAACAACAAAAACAAAGTAAAATAAGGAAGTTGCTTTAGTAAGAAGCAGAAACCGTATAATTCGTGGAATATTTCCATACAAAACTGGTTGCTAATATAATTGGATTTAATTAAGTAATTTAGTTTTCATTACACTAAAATTATGTGCCTGCTAATTTTTATTTCTAAATGGGGTAATACTCAATAATTATTGCCCATTAAAAATATAAAAATATTGTGTCCACACAGCATGCTTTGGTTAAGTAAGATGTATGACAATCTATTCCTAAGAATGTTTTGTAACTCTTCACTTATGGGAGTCGAGCGACAATTATCAAGCTTCGAAATTTCGTTTCTCTAACAACGGTTGCACAACTGATGGATTTCCATACATTCTTTGACGTTCCTTTGGCTATTCTGGTGTCTCGAGTTTTCAATAGATACAATTCCTTAATAAACCTCGAAAACATGTTTCAAAGATAACGTAATGTACCGTACTGAGATAACAATAAGGATGTCTGACGACAGAAATACAAAGTGTGTTATCCTCAAACTAGCATATAACGTAGTTGATTTTATACTGACCGAGTATAAAAATAAGAGTCCTGTTATTATTTAATAGTCATAAAAAGTAAGGAAAATTATGCGGATACAACGTAACAATGGATCCAAAATTATGATAGAAACGAGTCAGTTTCCTGAAAAGTCAATTGTAAAAGTTTAACTTAACTTCGAAACTCAGTGGAAAGCGTTCTTTAAAAAAAAAATTCTCGTGATGTTAATTCTATGCCATATTTCTTTTAACTCCTACGTTGTTGCTTTCTATTTGACAAAATTTTTGATTTATGTGGTTAGTGCCATACAGTGAAGTAGTTTTGGGGTGAGGGGCGTATATATCTCTCTGTCTTCTTTATATTTATTATTTTGCCATAAATGAGCTGGTTTTTGTTTGATTTTAACTGTGAGATTCTTGCGGTAAGGCTATCAATATCAACCCACCGGGTCACATCCTTGCCGCGCCACTAGTGTCATGTTAGTGTTACGGGTTGGAGCATCGTGTTTATTGTAAATGGGTATTCGCTTTGCAATGAAGCCAGTCAAGTGGTTGTTTCAATAGGGTTTGGGTTGTCGGCATTTGCGAACGGAATTATAAAATCGTACCAAATCTTGCTCTTCTTAATTTAATTACCGATAGAATCTATTGAATTTGCGTAAACTTGTTAATAATCATAAATAAGCTTTGTACGCTAGTCTGTTGTTTGTTGGTAGAAGTAGAACCTGTTTAGGATCGGCCCGATCAATACCATCACCACACCTATTTCTGCTGTAAAACTATTATGAGTCGTATTTCAGATTGAGGTATGTGGGTCTCTGCACGCTTTTCTTAGATGAGGTGACCAAATTAGTGCTCAGGAGTAGCAACACAGCTGTGACAAATCTCGAACTGGACGATGGTCCGATTCGAAGTTTGTTTAGTTACATTTTTCATGGGATGCAGCGATCCCTTAACACCAAGTAAATTGCATGGCCGTTGGCTACTCTTATACCATTAAAAAATGGGAGCCAACTGTAATAGCGTAAATATAATCAGAACATTAATTGTGTTTAACTGTGCCGTATTTAACACGAACATTGTCGTGTATTTTAATTACGCAAGTAACTTTTCGAACAAAGAAAACTTGGAACGAGCCCGTAAGGCGCTAACGTCACACGGCCTGGCGTCAGAGCCCAGCAGTGACGCGAAGGAGAGCCGAGATTCTCTTG
>DWHE01000166.1:0-12400 GCA_018247495.1 Satarupa nymphalis | reverse complement strand
AGTGACCATAAAGTCACTGTTATTATTAAAGATAAACTCATTTTTTTCATTTAGGGTACCCATAATATTAATATCTTCGATAAATTTGTTGCTTTTGTTGACTTTGGTCGCCCTGGCATCGTTTTGAGAACCAATGCATTTTTTGCTGTCAGCGTAGTTACTATTATTGGTAAGTTTGAGCAATTTTTTGTCATGTTGAGAACTCTTGTATACTTTGTGTATATATTTGGTGGTATTATTTTTTTCGGGGACGTTACTATCATTTTGAGAAATGGCAAATTTGTTTTCATTCGTAGGGTATGTGCTAATATCATTGTTTAATTTAGCATTACCAGTTGCAACTTGATTATTTGTACTTCCATTTTTGTTATCAGACAATTTATTTTCGTTATTTGAAAGAAGGCTTTTATTAACCACTTTATCCATGTCTTTATGCTTCATATATACATTTTTACATTTCTTGTAATAAAATACCATTTTGTCTTTATCGGACTTTTCAAAATTATTGGACTTCTTTTCATAAGTCTTGGGTACTTTGAAATTTGACGATTCTTTTAAATCTGTGGATTTCATCTTTGTGTTTGTAACAACATTTTGTAAATAGTTAGTTGGCATTTTGTCGGTGATAGCTTCGTCTGGGACTATTTTATAAATTGTTACATATTGATTGTTATTCTTGTTTTCAGTTTGATTAAAATCAGTTACAATGTTCGATTGCGGCCCAATGGAAGGTATGTTGTTATTTTGAACAAATTGTTCTCTTTGACCATAAGCACATTTATTATTATATATAATATTGTTAATGTTATTATTTTTATTAATTGCCGTTGGATCCGAAACCCTAGAATTACAAGAGCCATTATTCAATTTGGTGATTGTTAAGCTTTGAAAATCTATATCACTGCATTCATTGTTATGCAAATCATTTGTTTGAGTACAAATTGCCGACTTTATCACAGTAGTAATTTCAAGATCCTTGTAATTTGTATAATTATGTGGTCTCTCAAGGCGATGTTCTTCATCCTCTTCATTAAAAAAACTAACGTTTGCGTCTGAAACAGAGTCCAAATTATCATGTATTACCACACCATTCATAGCTTCAAGATTATTAAATGATATAGTAGTTTTATTTGTCTTTGGCGGTTCGAAATTCGCTTGAATCACACTAGGAATCCTCGTTAAAGGAGGAATATTTGTAGGAACACATCCCTCGTAGCCTTTTCTCTTATCCGACTTCTTCAAAGGCGGTAAATTTCTAGGCACCTCTATCTTTAAAACATTAACGCTATTACTATCTGTATTTCTAAATTTTATAACACTACTGGTTAGATTAGTTTCTAAATTGTTCTTAGGCTTGTCTACGGATTTCAAAAGCGAAAAATCTGAAGTATGCTGTTTGTTATTAAAATATGCATTTTGACTTTTATCAACGTCATCTTCTACAAGCTCCATTTCCAAGTAATCTTCTATAATTGAAGATTCTTTATCACTGTACGTTCGATCCAAAGCTTGAGCATTGGTCTTATACTTTAGTGGTATATAATCGTTTATTGAAAAATTACTTGCTATTTCGTGACTCTCGATTGTATTACTCAGATATGAAGCTTGCATTTTATAAAGATTAGAATAATCGTGTCTTAAAGTAACATCAGTAATCTTATTGCTATTTACATTTGGACAAAGCCCACTTACACAGTCATTTCTTGAAAATTTATTTGCAGTATCGTAATATTCGGTACTGTCAATGCCTTTTACAGCTTCTATTCCTTGAAAGTTAGAAACATCATGCCCAAACGCAAGACCGTTAAGCTGATTATCATACTGCACTTCACAAATTCCAACTACGGCGTTATTTGTCGTGCAATCAGTTGCAGTCTTACCATACTCTGTATTGTCGTTCGCTTCGACCGCTTGCATTCCTTGCAATTTTGAAACATCATGTTCAAAAGATATATTGTTAGTCTGATTATCTACTACCGCTTCACATAGGCCGACTGTAGAATAATTTTTTGGGAAATCAGTACTAACATTTGTAACATCATGTGTTTCATCAACACTGGAATCATTATGTTCTAAAGCAATATCTCTAGTCTGATTACCGTAGTTTTCTGCACAAATCCCGACTACAGAATTATTTATTGAACCATTAGTTGTCGTTTTGGAATAATCTGCACTAGCAATCGAATTTGCAGTTTCTATTACTTCATAATTAGAAACATCAAGTCCAAAAGAAACATCGGTCGTCTGATTTTCGTATACTTCAGCAGGAATTCCAACTACAGAATCGTTTACGGAACAATCCATTGTCGTCTTGCAACAATCTACTTCGTCATTGGAATTTACGGTTTGTATTTCTTCATAATTTGAAATATCATCTAAAAAAGCAACTTCGGTTGTATTAGTGTCACCGGGAGCGATGAGATCGCATTGTGGCATTACATAATCATTTACTGAACGATCAGCTGTTATTTGGCAGCTATCTACACTGTCGTTCGAATTGAAAGTTGTTTTCGATTCAAGTTGTGTTCGTTCAAAGTTACCACTGTCATGGCCAATAGTAGTAACATCATTATTACATTCCCCTGGACCGCGTTCAGAATTTTCAGCCTGCACTTCTGAAGAAACTTCAACAGTTTCTTGAATGGGAATGTCCATATTTTCGAAAACATTGAGATAATCGTCATCTTGGAATGACATATCGGTTAGATGTTCATCATCTGTGATTTCCGGATCCGTTTCATTACACGCAGACGACTTATTTACACGTTTTTCCATATCTAATACTAAATTATTGAGATCATTTCCGATTATCCCATCGGCCTTTGTTCGTTGACCGCTTCGATTGGGTTCTAAGTTTTTTATAACAGAAACTTTATTCGAAACGCTACCACTACTAGAACTATCGCTTATCACTACAGACTTTACTACTGTATTATTTACAAACACTGCATCACGTTTGTCAACGGTTTTCGTCTTTAAATTGCCTAAAACACTTTCTAGCTTGCTTCGTTTCTCAATGAACCTCTCATCGCAACTATTCAAATTGATTCTCAAGTCAATATCGACGTTTGTTCGATGTGGATCCATTTTCTTCTGTTCTTTCCCTTCGATGGCTTTCGTAGAGCGATTATCGTCGACACGTTTACATCTCGATAGAATATTGGGCGTGTCTGGACGCTTCCTGTCGTTTAAATTCTCACGCAGCTGCGACCGAACGCTCGGATACATCTCGGCTGTTGACCGCGGTCTGGTGAATAGGGCATCTGCAATCAATGTAAATGTACTTTATTTCTAAGTTTTATTTATTCCTTTTTTTTATTATTTTGTAAATGGATTCAAATGAAACGCAAAACAGGATCGGGCAATCAATTGTTAGTCCCGCCCAACAATACAGGGACAAGGGAGTGGCTGAAAAACAGCGCTGCGTGGGACCTGCACTCCCATGTCAGCTAAAGCTGAGCCACCTCCTGTTGCCCACCTAGTCTACTCATTTTTTATTAATATTATTTGTTTTAGTAATTTACACGTGTGGCAATAGTTTTTATTTATTTATATAGTTTGTAGGTCACATTATGGAGTGATATCGAAGTTTACAAGGTATTTTTTTTAAAACGACCCATAAAAAATATAATTTGCATTGGTCGAGCCCGTCTATAACCTGTATAACTTGAGCTCCAAAAAGTTTTTAATAATTATTAGAATAATATAAACGTTGGAAAAATTTCTTTCCATCCCAAAAGTTTGGTCTATTATTACAATTTTAATGAAATGATTAAGAGAACAGAGCCGCGTTCAAAGGCTAGTGATCCATAAATATGTGTTATATCTAAACTTATCCTGTTTTAAAATACGTACGCCGCATAAGCAAAGAAAATATTCTCGTAACACCGACAAATTGTAACGGTTAAACTTCGAACACATGTGAGTCTCAAGTCGCAGTACTCGCAGTCTCGATAGCAGGCTACAATATTATGTGCTGTATTTTTAAATTATCACATTTTCTAGCGCAACTATTACTTGTCACGATGTTATTTAAACTTTCAATAACCGAAAAAAGGAAAATATTTTAGGAAATCTCCGAATAGTTGGATTATTATATCGATAAACGGTCGAAATCAAAGTTTTCTAAAAATGGTCATGATCTAAAATTTTTGCATTCACAATTTGGAGTAATTTTCGCGATAAGTAGTGACGTTGAAAACTCACCCACTGTACAGCATTTTTACTGGTCGCCACGCTTATTAGCATGAATCGCAAGTATTATATATTATAACTATTACAAGAAAAAATAATTCAATCTTTGCACCAAACTTAATAAAGCATATGTGCGAGTTTTGATCGTGTTCTTGCTTGTGCCAGGCGGTGTAATGGCCGTTGGAAATTGTAACAGAACATTTGCTCGTCAAACGTATCAGATCTAAATAATTGTGGGTAAATGTGAAAAGCTTCCACCGACAGAATTGATATTGTTGCGTTCACATTACTATGGTCGGATTATTTAGACAGACATTTATTATTTACTTTATGACTTGATAACTTCAAAAGTATTAATAAAACAATGCAATTAATATTGTTAGGATTGATTTTAATGATTTATTTTGTTACCTCGAAAAAAATATTGCACATTCTTATAAAAATCATTTACGTCACCATGACAAATTTGGCGACATAAAAACCATTAACGGGAAAAAAACTGTGCAATAGAATAATTACCGCAAAATCACAAGCTCCACTGAATATGAAACAAGGAGATAGATTATTTAGTGAAGCATGTCCCCTATCAACTGAAAATCACGTGTTACGACCTTCGTCTACGTAAGTATAGAATAATGCCTTTTACGCATTTAGTTTTATAATGCAACAATATATTTGAACATTTGTTTATTCATAACATCATTAAAATTATCCATTAATCATGCTTAAAATTTTAACTGCCCTTCAATATTATCAACTTTACCTAACTCAATATTTTCCTATACTTTTTATTACGCATACGTAACGGTTATCAACGAATCCTTTCGTGTTCCGGTAAATTCAGTAAATGAGTAAACCATGTAACTGCTGATAAAACTGTCGTATTATTATACGCGAATGTTTCATACGGTGTGAACACGCCTTTAAAACACAAAAGATCCTATTAATATTCGTTATATTAATATTAACCTCGATGAATAAAAAAACATTAGCTGACATCTGTTATAGGAAATGAACATTTTGACATATCATTAATTGAAGACATATGTAACATGCGAAATTTATTAAGAACTAGCTGAACCAGGCAGACGTCCTGCCTCTTCAAAAAAAAATACATATAGTACACGCCTTTTTCAATAAATAAATAAAAACTGTTCATCCGATCGCTACCAAACTTCACAGGATCACCCTCTAGGCCAATATGAAGATTTTCTGAAAATTTTCTCGAAATCGTTCCAGCCCTTTCGGAGTCCATATTAAGAATTTTAAAAACGCCTGGACGATAAGGGAACCTCTTTCCAACAGTCTTGCGTAGTCCATTGATAGGCAAAAGCCAACCAATTTGAATCAATGAGTATCCTCTATCTTACTTAGATTATCCATTTACTGTAAGTTGGAATCACTTTTATGATTCAAAACCACGTCGATTAGCCGACGGAATTATTACGCACTTTTTGCTTTTATTGTGAAACACACTTAATTTCAACATATTGCCTAATCTATTGATTACATTTAACATTTTTATATTGTATACGATTTTGTAGTGAAGAGTTCAAAAGTTTATCGCATCTTATAAAATATACTACAACGAATCACGAAACCGATGATTCAGGAGGACCTGTTGAAGCGAAGGACCCGTATTCGAATAAGATAAATAATTTAGCCTTATTTTGACTAATATTCTAATATCTAAAAGGATCATAGCATATTATTTTCACATTAATTCATGAAAATGATAGTAGTAACATATGACTATAATACACAACTAATCTCAAGATAAACCACACTGTTCTCTGTTGCCTCGAATAAATAATTGCTATACACCATCACCTTCCAAGCTTCATCACAATGCTTACCTTGAGGCGTGATCGAGAGTGGGAAACCGCAGCTTTGCCATGCAAAGGTTCACTTTAAGCACTTTGCCCCCACAGTTGTCGGCCAGACGTCGCAGACGCCTCGATATCCTCTCGGGCGGCTGGTCGACGGGCAAGTTGAACACTTCTATCTCACATTTAGGCTCCTCATCCTCCTCGGTTTGGCTTATCTACACATATGTAAAGAAAATGTACTTCAAATAAGTTAAAATAATGTACATTAACTTGTAATACTGCAGACTACAATACATATTTTTATAGGAACTGAAGTGTGATCAATAAGTATACATTAAAAAAGTGTGTAAAAAATAAAAACATGCTTGTTTTATGATATCATAACTTTTGTAAATAATATTATCACAAAACCAATGATGTAGCATTCAAATAATAAACTCATACAGACTATATAGATACATAAATTAATGTTCAGTAAACATAATTTTATTTTTGTTATTCTACATGAAATTCAATGTCAGTATGGAAATTGAGTTCACATGTTATAATTGAACTATTACATGATGTGAACTGTTGAAGCTAAGTATGAACTTGTTGTAATTTCTAGTAAAGAGATTACGACAATGCATTTAATTAGTAATTAAAGGGGTAGAGCTGTGTTTACGATTATATTTGTATACCTTTGGGTTCCTTGGCAAGTTCGCTGTCAGTTCATTATAACAGTAATGAGATGATGCACACGTTATTAAGGCAGTTGATGTGTTTTGTTTATGCACCAGTATCACTTCCATATTCTTCCTGATGAAAGATTTATTGATGATGTTAAATAAATACTAAAATTTACATCGTTTTAAAAAGTGCAATGCACATAGCAAGGTTATAGAGAAGTTGGTTAACACAAGTTTTTAAGCTGATTTTGACTGCTTATTTCTTAAGATAAATGATAGATATTTTTCCAAATAAGTGTGTTATACAAATGAGTTATGGTAATTTAATTAAAATAGAACACTGATTTGATGAGTTAATTAATTATGATTTTTATTATGCAATATATACAATAAAATAAAATGTATACTGCACTTCAATATTGAGATATTTTTAAATATTTAAAACATTCAAAGATTTAAGATAAATTTCAATACATATCTATAGGAATTATAGATGAAATATTTAGATAGAGCAGTTTAGTAGGTGGGAAATTTAATTATCTAGATTAATAAATTTTACTTTGTTCATATAATAAATGATTCACAGGTAATATATACTGAAGTCAGTACTTAGACTATTGGTATACATATTACATAGTAATTATCCAAATGCACACATTAATTAATGAAGCTTTTAGTATTCATACTATAAAAGAAAACTAGATAATGTATGAAGAGAAGTACAAACCTATGTCTAAAGTCACATAAATCGGCGGCAAAATTTATGTCTCCTGAGATAAGCAACAAGGCGGCAGGTGCCGAATGCAGTTCCCCAAACCTCCTCATGCACTGTCTCAGCTTCTCATCTGCAGCATTCTTCTGAGTGCCACAAACATGTATTAAGCTAACCTGGGTAGTGGAAATAAAAACGTTTTAGTTATATACAAATAAACAATTAACATGCATCATATTATCAATGCAACTATCACCTGAATGAAATATGTTACAAACTCTATATTTTGTATTTTTACTGAATATGTCCCAGTTATTATTACCTAAACAGCAAATTGTAATTTGTAAAGTTTATCATTACTAGTAAGAACATTTATTTATAATAAGATATATAATTATCATTAATATCATAATTACAGTTTACAAAAGGTTTAAACATTAAAATTTCAAATGATGTACTAATAGGTTTTTTACTTTTTAATCAGGCTAATCTGTATATATATATATATATATTTTTGTAAAAAAAAGAATTAGTTTGTAAATTAATGTTTCGCAGCGTAGGTGACTAGCTTAACAAAAAACCTTAGAAGACAAAATTTAAAAATTGTCAACTAAGCCACCTAAGCTACTTAGAAATGTCAGTAATTGTATTATTTAAACCATAAATTTATTATTCTAATGTTTCATGATAGCTTAAAATTAGGATTAAAGCCTGCATTCTACAGTGAACAAATATAATAAGATTATAAAAAAAGGGTTTTGAATTTTTAAATATTTTTTCTCATTAAGATTAAAAATTTTGCAGATAGTTTATATTGATAAATGACAGTAAAACTTTACAAACTTGAGCATCGTTAAGTTCTTGTAGCCGATGCTGGGACTCCTTTCGCACATCACATACAACCACAAAATCTGCCTCTCTCCTTCCTGTCAAAAATTTGGCTCTGATTGCTGCAACCACATCGATTGCGGAACAGCCCCTGGGAACCTGTGAGATGTGAAAATCCATATTTAAGTTGGTGCTGCAGGAAAAATGAATTCATCAATATTATTGGTAGTAATTTTAACTACAATGTTCATTCATTATTAACAGTGGCATAACTATATTGCTTAGGCCCATTGGTAAGTTTATCAGATAAGGCCTTCTCTAATGTACATTTTATACATGTAAGTAGGTACAAATGCTAGTTTAATATTGTATAATTTTTTTGTTGATTTTTTCTATTTAATAATGTATTGGAATGAAGTGACAGATTATATTACTAAGTAGTAGTTGCATTTAAAATCGTTGTATGTTATTATTTTGTCAATTGTATATGTATCTAAATAAGTAAATTAAATTGATTCAACAATAAAGTAAATGTTGTAGTAATAAATGTTAAGATATTTCAGTGCACACATCACTCTCAGACTAGTGGCCCCCTTTGAACAGGGTCACCTGGTCTACTTGTCAATCCATCCTTTTGTTAGACCACTGTATGTTAACAATCTAATTGAATACTTTGAACACCATGTAACATAATTATATGTGAAAGATAAATAAATTGTGGTACAATACCATAGTAAATATACATAATATATATATATATATATTTTATATACCTGACAGTTTTCAATGTCCCAAAAAATTCCTATTGGTATATTAACAACTGTGCGCTGTTTATGATGACGGAAACGAGACCGTACTCTAGTTCTCTCAATGGGAATAGCCCCTTCTTCCCTTATAATACTGTAGTCATCATCTGATGATTCATCTTCGATGTCTAAAATAATACAATTTTATATTTTATATTTTTGTGGTTGTAGAATCTATTTCTGCTGTAAAGCAAGTTATGTTTCAGTTTGAAGGGTATGGGTGCTGGCACGCTTTGGATGAATGAGGTGACCAACTTAGTCTTCAGGAGTAGCAATGCAGGTGTGCCAGATCTCGAAATGGACAACAGTCTATTTCGACAGTCACGTTAGTTGTCATATGCTGCAGTAATCACTTAACACCAGGTAAAATGTATGCCCGTTTTCTACTCTTATATAAATATTTGCTTAATTATAAATATATTAGGTAAAAGTGAAAGTAGTTATGTACAAAACCATATGTGTGAAAATATTTATGGTGTCGTTCCAATTATATTGACAAAACAGGCCGCTTCGTTTAATCACAACTCGATAACCTTTTAAAAGAGTAGAATATAAGTTCATATCACATGAACATAACAATCCGCATTTGAATAAAGGTTCGAGAACATGACATATGTTTATTGCATAAGCTCAGCTTACTTACCTGTTAGCCATAACCGAGGAGGCAAAGGTATTTTCATCGCTGGACTAGACATAACACAAGTAAGTCCTTGAACAGAACGACTCCTCGAACCTTTCACACTACCACATACTTTATCTTCACTGTTTTTAGTTGAAATCATTGTGTGCATCAACATTGTTTACCACGAATACAAAACTACATAGATCGAACAAAGCAACACAAAAGTAGGCAACCTCGACTCATAAATAAGCACAAATTAAAATACACAAAAATTAATTCAACAAATTTATAACTGCGTGAAATGCTTAAATCTTGAGAGATTTGCGTCAAATTTGTAAAGAATTATATACAAAATGTAAAGCAAAGCAACCATCACTTAACTACGCCATTCCAAGTTTTTACACACACTGACACAAGGTACTCAACAGACCATAACCACACATAAACGTTAAAACGGTAAACATAATGTTGCTACTACACAATACCATTAAAAAAACCTTGTATTGCCAGATATAAAATCCATCTAGTTTTGACACAATTACGGCATAGAATGTCCTAACACAGCTTAAATAGCACACTTTTTCAAATTCCCAATTCTGTGTTAAAATAGAATATATGAAAACTCCAGATATACATTTAAATTTGATAATTCTACCATAAAGTTTAGATAAAAATAAAATATTAAAAATTCCGTAAAATTGAATGCCTAAACAGTCAAAATTAATTAAAACATGTACACTTATTTTCCCGTGTAAAAACATTTGAGTTACTTGTAGACATTAACATTCTACTTATTTTTATAATTCCTACATAAGTTATTATTTACTGTACACGTAATTTTTTTTTATTTGGAGGATATTAAATCTTATTATCTTTTTTGTAATATTGGTTTGTTTAAGTTACAATGGACAGTTTCAATGAGCTAGTACCGTATAAAATACTCATACTCATTGGAAATTGAAACATTTTTAACACATAACTTTTAGGTTTTCCTAACGAATTCATTTTACATTTTAGAATTTATTCTATATTAGTAAGATTAAATTTTATTCCAAGGCTATGACATAAATTTAAAAAATCGTTCGATTGGCGATTGTTAATGCCAAGTCAATTGTCAACTGTCTGTCATTTATAGTGAGCTTGCATTTACTTTAATTGGTGGTATTCAGCATTAAATTTTAAATAACAATTCCTGTTGGTGCAATCCACAACTAAATTGTAATAAAAAATTTTGTTCTCAAAGGTCGTACTTTTTATCAAAATTATTTTAATTAGGTGTGGTTTAATGGTTACATTTAATATCATTTTTTGCAGGTAAGATGACGACTAACGGAGATATTGGTGGTCTCGATGCTAGTGGAAAAATTGTAAAAATGGAAGTAAGTATATTCTTTCTATTGTACTCGGTAAACATTTCTATATAAACGTAACTTCATTTTACTTAGAGACATTACTTGGATTCAGGGATACTAGTAGTTTATTAATTATGGTTAGTAGTCAATATGAGAACGTCAATTACAAACTGGACCATTGTCATGTTTGAGGTTTGTCAAAGCTGGGCAGGTGCCCCTGAAGTTTAATACCTCACATGTGGACACTACTCTTTGAACAATTCATAATAGGTGTTTTTCATCAGAAATAATTGTGGTGCATGTATTTCCCTACGCAAATCGGAGTATGCATCACTAGTTAATAGTGTAAATATGTAATTGTATTATATGTCTATCAACTGTATGTTTAAGTAATGAGAAATTGTCCCCACAGATGGACTACAGTGCCACATGTGATGAGAAGATACCAATATGGAAATCATGGGCAACCAGTGGAAGGGTGCAGGAAGCAATAGATCAGCTGCTAGCCCTTGAGAAACAGACAAGAACGGTATTCAATTTTGCCAAATGTTTTTAATAGTAAACTATAACATGATAAATTGGATATATTACATTCTAATACATAATTTTCTTTAAAAATTACATGGAATAAATAATGTTTTTCCATTGTTAACTTGTATTGCTAAATTTATGGACACCCTTAGATAACATAGATATTAAGTTGTAAATGTTAATATTAATTTAAACTGCTATATTTGTGTAATGTTTTAATAGGGTGCAGATATGGCTTCCACAGCGAGGATTTTGGTGACAGTGGTACAGATCTGTTTTGAAGCTAAGAATTGGTCAGCACTTAATGACCACATTGTACTTCTGTCTAAGAGAAGGTATCTTTAAAATCTCACTTCAATATATTGCTCTCCTTTCTGTAAATTAAAAAAAAAGATTGTCTTAACAAAGTGCCATAGATATAAAGAACCTTGGACATAATACATCAATGTAAATGAAGATAACTTATGTACTTAAAATAGATTACTTTCAAATACACATGAAAGCATATCCAGAATTATTCTATGGTACTATAATTATCTTTGTTTTTAGTTTTTTATTATCATTGTTTATTGAAACCTGCTTTTAACAAAGCTAATTTATTGCCATTTTAATTGCCTGCTACAATATTAAGTATCACATTATGTTCCTTCTGAGGTCTTTTGATTTTCGTTTTACATTTCAACAATGAACATTTGTAGGTTTATTACTTCATTTAAGGTAAAAACACCAAAGCCGGACAGTGAACCAATAGAAGATACTTTCGAAAAAACAACTCTTATAATAAGAATGTTTCTATTCATACGGCAATAATTTTGGTGTCAGAGACTTCTAGCGCCACCTGTGCCACGATGACACAAC
>DWHE01000165.1:0-12449 GCA_018247495.1 Satarupa nymphalis | reverse complement strand
CCAAAGCGTGCCGACACCCACACCCTTCAAACTGAAACACAACTCGCAAGAGTTGCTTCACAGCAGAAATAGGTGTGGTGAGAATACAATGAGTACACTAGTTTTTATATATCATAATATTTAAAATACTATATGATTGTTAAGATTAAAAAATATGTATATTTGTACTGAAAATTGAAACACAACGAACAGTCAGCTCACAAGTCGATTCGGTTCGAGTGAATCATTACATTTCGCCGATCTCCATTCAATTCGCCGCTCTCTTCTTTGATGGCACCGAAACCTAAAATATACTTACTTACGCGTACTTTAAATAACGTTAACTCTTCTTTTGCCAAATGGTCATTGTTGGAGGTGGGCACGGTGCGCACGCGCTGGAACGAAATTCGTATTCGTGTCCCAGTTTTGGGATGCGAAACTGCGATCGTTGATTGGCATATTACGAGGTTGCCACATTTTCGCCTTGCATTCTATTCTATGAGAATTTGCAGGTATCGCCTTTTGCCTGCCTATCGGTCACTAGGTCGCTTGTTGGCAAGATTTATATTCGCCTATCCTATGCTATGTTGACGACGAACTATTTGACATATGCATATTGCGTTAGTTACGTAGTTTTAAATGCTTGTAATCGTGTTTGTTTTGTGTCAACTATTTAACATAAAAGCAAATTCTTTAAGGCCGCCGCAAAGGACCTTGCATCCAGACCGCATTGTTGTCGCCCTTGCGGTCACGCCTCGCAACCTATTTTCCGGTCTCTTACGTCAATACGATATAGTATATCGAAAACGTGTGTACGCATCTTTATAACGAACTTCGAATATTCGTCGAGCGCTTAATTTAATAAAAAATCGAATAGCACGTTTATGTATTTTCAAAAACTTATTTCTTCATTATTTCCTTAATTGTTATTCGATTTGTAATGTTTCTTAATGATACTAAAGTAATATTAATGATAATGTTGCTTGCATTGTTTTTAAATGTTTCTGAAGAAGAATCTGCGCGCGAGTGATAGCTAGTTGTCCATAAAAACCGAATCATTCGTAAATTTAAAAAAACAATTAGTTCGGCATAAAATATTTTATTACAGGCAATCAATAGAAACAAGTTAAACAACATACTTTTGAACTGTATTTCAGTTGTTAAAGTAAGTAAAAAATTAATAAACGCTTACATTTTATCGGTTCAGTAATAATTCTATTATTATTTCTTTTAAAATCGTTTCGGCTACTAACCACAATTTCCTGCACTTGCCTGGTTTGCGAACTACCTCACTCCCGTCGACGTCCCCTACCCAATGTCAGCGGATCCTGTTATTTGTTATGGAACCAGTTCTGGTATAGGATCTCTTGGCCTTGTAGTTGAAAGATTCAAGTCTTCGTGACTATCAAAAATTTTAACCTAACATTCTAACATTAGGTTGCGCATATAATTATAAAATTGTAAAAAAAACATTATCTTTGAATATCTTAGCTTAAACTAGATAATCTAACGAAGACCTATATTCGTGGTATGTTTTATAGATCTGTGATTTAGCGTAAATTTTATCCGTATCGTTTATTACACTCCATTGTTGCAGCTCTTTAGTAGATAAATTTACACATTGTTATAAAACTGTTGTATATTATATACATAGCTCCTACCTATTAAGAGACCGTTGGCAGGTAAGGAACAGCTACACTCTGCTCAGACCGCGGATCGGGATAGAGATCCGTAAGAATTAGAACTGTCAGATTCTATTCAGCGTTGGATTTCTAAATCCCTCCATTACATTATGATAGCAGCTGTACTGCTTATAATGCTTTCTGATAAATGGAAACTTATGTAGTAGAATGTCTATGACGGCAAACACCCGATTATCGACCGCGCTTGAGCACAGATCCACTGCACGTCATATGTGCCCACACTCGCATACGTCCGCGTCACCGTTTTCATACAGGCCCATTCTATTTTTAAATCGTTTAATAAAAAAAAATATAAAGCAAAAATGCGCGTTCACTTCTCCAGTTGACTTGCAAAGTGTATAATTACCTTCCTCCTGAGGCTTATCCGCAGCTCTTTTGGCATAGGAACCTTTAAGAATGCCTTGAAAACAGGCATTGGTGTCCAACGGACGCGTTGACCACTTAGTACCAGGTGCGCCCAGCTACCTGTTTACTGGCTATTAAGACACTAAAAAAAATGTAACGGACATGACATAATAGTCGAAGCAGTTGTCAAATACGACCTTCCGATACAGCCACTCAAGGTTGCAAGTGTAACATCGGAAAAAAACGCATTTACACGCTACCGTACATTAGACATGGAGATACAGTGAACTACTGATTAACGAGAAAAACTCGCTAAGGGAACAATGCGAGTAAACACAGATCAACTATGAATGTGGGCACGTACTTTTATTGCTACGACAGTAGCTAGAGGACATGCAGTACATAGTTACAAATTTAATTTGGATCAGTCAGTCCGAGATCCATTCAAAGTTATTTACAGACACGTTGCTTTGAACACTAAGCTAAACTTAGGATTTATTCACAAGTCTTCTTTAAAGTATAGAACCATTTCCGTCACACTTACCGCGGGCGTGTAATATGTGGTTGCAATTCAAGGACCAGGCAATAGTAATTTTTGAAGCCGATAGCCGGGTAGGTGACGGTGACTTACCATTCTGGGTGGTCGACAAAGCAAGAAACGATACATTCGTGCCCTGTGTGATGTTCCATACGTTGTGTGTGCGGCAGGCTCGGGTCGGGCAGCGAGTGCGGGGGTGGAGGGTCCGGAAGCGGCGCGCCCGCCCCGCAGTCGGCGCGGGTGTCGTCGAACGGCGCCGGCGGGATGGCCGTGAGCCGCGTGCCCAGCCCGCTGCACGACGGCAACACACCCGTCGCCGAGAACTGGTGCTTTACGCAGGTGAGTCGCGAGTTTAAGTCGATTTTTTTAAATTACTTATATAAGAGCAGCAAATGGATGCAATTCACCTGGTGTCAAGCGAACGTTGCAGCCCGTGACTACTGTAACCGACATCGAATTGGACTGTTGTCCATTTCGAGATCGGTCACAGCTGCGTTGCTACTCCTGAGGACTAAGGACTAAGTCGCCTAATTTATCCAATGCTTATTATGCGCGTGCTGGCTGGCTTTTATACACTGATCGATGACTCCGTGCTAGTCTTCATAAGTGCGTGCCCTAGCTACTATTGTATATATATTTAATGTTTTTCTGCATTACTTCGAACTGCTTTTTTTCTCAATCCTTATAAAAGTAGCAAACAGACGTGGAGTACACGTATTGGTAAGTGGTAACAGCAAGCCACGAATACCGTAACCAAGCTCAAATTGAACCATTCGCTCATCCGAGGACGCCTTATATATCCTATGCGTAACCGGACTTCAAACCCTTCAAACTCCAATTGCTTGACTACATATAGGAGCGGTATTGGTACTACCGTCACTGAAACCCAGGAAAAATTGTGTGATATTTTACATTCACAGACCAGATTGCTTTAAATTTATTAATCTACTTATTTATTGTCGTTGACCTGAACACACGATGATTTCGACTTTCGTTGAAAAGATACATAATATAGTTACAACGTACATAATAAATAAATAGTATCTTTACATTTTATATTTTCCGTTCATTTGAATCTTGATATACAGCTTTTAAAATGTTATTAAATAAATTATAATATTAATTAGCTTTCAATGGTTAAATGTTAATTAAACAAATGACACATTAAACGATGACGATGTTCACTGTTTATACTGAGTTAATTACCATAAAATCCCCTTAAATCATACAGATTACGCATAACAATGAACTACACTAAATAAAGAAATATAACCCGATAGCACTATTTGCTAATTAGACATGTACCAATACAATATAGTCGTATAGATATCTCGTACATTTGTTGCGTACGCGCAGATTGTGTTAATATGACACTAGGAAGTGGACAGTGTACTATGTTCACATACTTACGTACGTGTAAGGGATTCGAAAGATGACTCGAGCCTAAGTTATGGCGGCCGGCGAGCAAACGATTTGCAAACGTATGAGTGTTTTGTAACAATGTACTAGGAAATAAGAACACGATTGTATATTTTGAACACGATTGTACTTTAGTCCATGTTGTGCATGGAGTTCATTGAAGGTCATCTGTTTTATAGGTGATAATAGTAGTGGCTTAATCAGCGGTAAATTTGTAGGTTTTCTGTTCGTCGTAAACCGTCTACCATCGATCGCACCTTTTAAAATCGGAGCTCAAATATACAATTATATACTACAATGTCGCTTTGTTATACGAATAGAGATAAAATCACGAATAGTAACAAGTTTTACCTGTCAACAAATTAATAACATTAGTTTCAATATTAACATCATATCAAAGCACAACCAAACGACGCAAGAAATGACCATAATATGATTATAACGATACAAAAATTGATTCTGGTAAACCCGAGGCCTAAATGCATGAAATATTAGATTTGATATATTTAACGTACATGACGTCAATTAAAGAAATGGGAGCGACCGTTGAATGCCGTTGTCGCAGGCCTTGTTACCTTTTTAATACTTTTTGCCAAAAATCTATTGAGTTCGCGAGCCTTAACGGTACCAGTAAGGCTGGTGTTCAGCACAGCGGCTTATTAAGGTCGGGCTCCTCAACGAGCAATGAATAATGCTCAGTGGTTTTCTTATACAGTTCTAAATATATTTTATTCCAACGAATTAATTCGGTGTAGAGGCATGAAGTTGTATCAATTCAAAGTCAAACCATATGAAAACAATTCAAAGGTTGACTCATACAACGTTTGAGATTCCAAGAAACCAATCTGCGGGTACCTGCTAGATGTCAAAATGGTTTTAGTTTGGAAGTTTCGGAGAAGTGTGTAAGTAATCAAAAGTAAAGTAATAAAGAAATTACCTACTTATAATTGCTTCTCGCCATAATTAACTATTCGCAGCGTGATTAGCCAATTACGAGCACAATCATGGATGTTTATTATTTCTGTGCTTAGTTTGCGTTGTGAATGTTGCGACGCCAGCACGTGCGAACGCCTTCTTCTCAACCACGTGCCGTGAACCAGTCGATAAACAAGTTAACTGTTTACTCTGTATTATTATATCGTCCGCAATAACCTCTACGTTCCTGCGAATACACAAGTACATGTTGCCTGAACGTGATATTTAAGATCGAGTATTTTTTGTTGTTGTATTAGTTATCACTCTGAAGTCACGTTTGACCTGAAATTAAAAATTACATGTTATTTTTTCATCAGTAGCTGCTGATTGCGCGCAAATCATAAGCGAGTTAAACAGAATTAGGAGCTATTGGGCGACAGTGTACCTACTATGTGCGGTTTCGGGGAGGACGTTGACAATTGTTCTCATGGCTTTCAAAGCTTTTTATGCTTTCAAAGGGGCTAATAGCTATTGAGATTTGTTGACCACTGGCAACATAACAGTGCCACGACCTATTCGATTTGAACTCTAGTTTGGGTAACCCGTGAATTAACTGCGTTGGGCCGTTAATAGGTTGAATCAAGTCAAAACAAATACGCAACGGTTTTTTCGTACGTCTCTTTAGATTTCACCTTTCTTTATATCGAGCTCATCTCATTGCGTTTTCATAAAATACGCACAGTAATATCGTTGGTTATAAATATTAAACATTTATAACAGTGAAGCATTGTAACTTGTTTTCCAATATTAAATTAAATCTAACGAAGTTACCGAACAAACGCTTCTTGTTATTGTAGAAATATATCTAAGAAGGACAGAATATTCAAATTTATAATTCCTTTTCTTTTGAGTCCATTCATGTTTCGATTATTTATCAATATGCAAAGACGATTCTTGCACATAAAATAAAATAAAAATAGCAACGTGACGATTAAGGAATTCAAACAAATCCAGCTACTTATAGTACAATATTATGGCATCGGTTTGCTATAGTAGGTATAAATATGAATGATGTTCATGATCATATACAAGTTGGGTTAGGCATTGGAATTTGCAAACGTTATCTGCGTACATGTCCACGATGGGCCGATGTGCGCGGGGATGATGCCGGCGGCCTTGGCCGGGGTCAGCGACCGGGCGAACACCTCAGCAGCACCGCAAGCCGGCAAGCCCGCAAGCGAGCCAAGCAACGGTCGGGGGCAACGACCAGCGGCCGCAGCGCACCTCGCCTACTCCTGACCTCCGCGGCTGCCCGTGCCCATGTGGCGTGCCCACCTAGATGCGCCAACACACGTGTCATCGACACCGACCTGCCGAATCGTGCCTCGGCCGCACCGGACCACCATCCGAATGCCCATATAACGTTCTCCGCCACATTCCACTGTACTTATAACTTCCGGCTTATTTGTTAGAAGCTCAATAGAAATGAGCCATCAATAGCAAAACATTCCAAGTGTCATCCACCAGACTAAAGTTAATTAATTTCCTGTACATCGAAGATCTAAAGTACATCAAGTTCAATATAAGCCGCAACTATGTTAAGCTTCTTATGCATACAGCTCTGCTACGTTTAAGCCGTAAATCAAACTCAATGCTTAATAGTAGTGCTGTCATACTTAGTTGCACCATCATTATAAATAGGTAGGTATATTAAGGAGTATCCTAACCTTGAATCACAAATATACGGCCGACGTTTATTTGCCATAAAGTTGTCGTTAAATTAACGTTAACAAGTACCACGTGCTTTGCAGTTCATAGTTAGGGCAGTTAAACGCATAGGAACTACAAAGGATTTCTCAAGAATCGATAGACCTTGGTCTTTAATAGTTTCTAGTGATCTAGGCTGCAAATAAAGGAGCGTATTTTAGTTTTTTTATTCATACGGTTATATTTTTTTTATATGCGACAGTACGAAACGTTATATCATCAACACATGTTGAGTGGCCACTGTAATATGTGACACTAATCCACCTGAAAATTGATCTCTGTTCTGTTCTACTTCTGGCGCTGAGTTGGTTGCATGATAGAACTTAAGTGTCTAGCATCGATACCTTTAAACATAAACACAACTCGGTTTATTGTTGTGGTAGATTATTCTTGCCTACTAGGAAGGTACCCACGTTTGAAACCCAAAAAAGTACTACCTGCACATCTATTGTTACTGTGAAGCGACTCTTGCGAGTTGCGTATCAGTTTGCTGGCATGCATGTGAAATGTTGTGCAATCATTTAGTCTTCAGTATGTAACAATACTGAAGTTTATTTTAATTTTACTGTAGGTTTCACTCAATGGTTTTTATTCTATTGACATATTTGTAATAAGAGCAACTGATTGAAATGCATAATTCCCTTTGTTTCAGGTGAAGGTGGTCAAGTTTAGTTACATGTGGACTATAAACAATTTTAGTTTTTGTAGAGAGGAAATGGGTGAAGTGTTAAAATCATCGACATTCTCAGCCGGTGCTAGTGACAAATTAAAATGGTGTCTTCGCGTCAATCCTAAAGGACTTGACGAAGAGAGCAAAGACTATTTATCTTTATATTTATTATTAGTGTCGTGTAATAAATCCGAAGTGCGGGCAAAGTTCAAGTTTTCAATATTAAACGCCAAAAGGGAAGAAACGAAAGCGATGGAGTCACAAAGAGCGTACAGATTTGTACAGGGCAAGGACTGGGGATTCAAAAAGTTCATTAGAAGGTATGTAATATGTACATTTATAGTTTTTAGTTACTGCATGTAAATTATAATATTATTTGTATATTCATCGCTTCAAACGTGTTCGTTGATATATTGTACCGAACGCCGATAGAAAGGCGATATGAAATAGAAAGAGATGGAAATTAAAAGGAGATAGAGATACCTATTCGTGCACAGACTTAGTTGATGGTGGTGTTCGACGCACCGACGAGTCCAAATAGCACAAGGTTGGCCAAAACAAAATTATAATATTGAGTTTAGTTAATAGCTCAGAGTCAAAAGTTAAATACGTCATGGCAGCGGCACTTGCCATGTTAATTTTTTTTAAGGAAATAACGGTCAACTATAATCAGAAATAAGATGTTTTAATGTGGTTCGGAAAAAAGTTATTAAAATGTATCTTTTGTAGTAAACGAGCGTTACTCCTTTGTAGTATCATAGCTTAGTAGTAACGTAGATGGTGCGGAGAACTTACAATTTTTAACGTGCAGCGCCCAACGGTTACGACCCTTGCTTTTTATCAAAAGCTAACCCCACCCCACATTATTCTTGAATTTTATAGACATACGTTTGTCGAGTTTTATAGATTCATGTTTAGTGAAGTTTCGCTTAACGGTTAAGCCTTCACATAATAGTGAAACCTGTATCGAAATCCACTCAACCGATTTTACGCAATACCCCACAAATAATAATAAACAGAACGACTTCGTGTATATGTATAGATGAAATACATTAATTAAGATGTACAAAATTATTTTGCTTCGTCAAATATGAATAAGAAAAAAGAGTAAGTAAATAGGCATATATAATCTGGTACAAATGGAAACACACAACTGTAGCATGTCACGCTGCTCACCGCCCTCGCAGGGACACTGGGCACACTATGTTCATTGTAATTATATTTATATGGCTTAGAGCACATCAGATCCACATCAAAAATTACGGCCACGTTCTGAACAATACTACGTTTCGCTTGACAGCGAGTGAGGTATCCGCCGCCTTTATACTACACACAAGATACCATCGCCCTTATAATGCAGGCCAACCATAACTGACGTCGAACTGGACCACTGTCCTGTTTTAGTCATATAGGAGGATTAATTTAATCGCCTTATATGTTCTATGTATGCCGGAACTATTACTTTCCGACCCAGAGAAAGAGCGCATGAACAGTTTGTTTGTTTGACTGAGTGTGGAATTTGTAAATCTTCAATCGAACCTGTATAATATATAATATACTACAATTATAAATTCATAGGACTTCAATATATGTAGCGGAATTAATAGGTCTAGAAATTATTATTTAATATTACGATATATATATTCGGCTAAGGCCACCGGTGTTTCATGGCCGACAAAACTATGTAATGCAGTATGCTAAATGCTGTTTAATCGCAAAAACAAATTCGTATTACTCAATAAGGATTTAGGAAATACGGGATTACAAATTTTTAGGGGGAACTTTACCCACCAGCGTGGGAGACGCCATCTTTGAATTTTGTATAATGTTGATGCAAATGAAATCGGTGCCATCATTACCGCGACGTTTATAAAATTTTGATACCTTTATTCAGAATACAAGTGACGTAACCTCTTATTGCCCATCTTAATTTATTTAATGCGGATCTCTATTCTATTCTAACTAAATCCTCCTCCTTTAAATCAAACCAAACGAATTCGTGCACGAGGTTTATGTTTATCTTGTAATGACGTCGCAAAATCTGCACATTCCAGAGATTTCCTACTCGACGAGGCGAACGGCCTTCTCCCAGAAGACAAGCTGACGATATTCTGCGAGGTGTCAGTTGTCGCGGATAGCATTAATATCAGCGGGCAGAGTAACGTTGTACAGTTCAAAGTGCCCGAGTGTCGGCTTTCCGACGACCTGGGCGCGTTGTTCGACAACGAAAGGTTCTCAGACGTCACGTTGGCCGTCGGAGGAAGGGAGTTCCAAGCACACAAAGCAATATTAGCAGGTAAATATCCATATATGTATCAGACAGTGACAATAATATAGCTACCAGTGACATTTCAACTTTTATCTATTCTAAATGCTGATAAATAGATTAGTTGGCTGTAGCATTAGGACAGTATAATAATATTAGTGGTATTTTTTTAAATCAATAAATAGTAACAAGATTATTAGGCGAACCTCGAAGGTTCAAACACTACCAAATTTCATCTCTTATTAAGTATATTTTGTGATATCATTAATATTTTAAATTTCAAAACGAAATATGTTGTTCACGTTAATTGTGCTTATATACGACTAGTGCTGCCGAATGCTCTTCTATTATTCTCTATCCTAATCATTTTAATTGATTCAATACTTTATAATCCACCTAAAAAGGGTAGAATACTTTTACATATACGTACGTATCGACACTGCGAGGACAATTTGTAATTATGTCTGTGTACAGTATTTTCATTGTTTCAACCTCATTCCGCGATCGAGGTCAAAACGGCACTTCGCTCTGTCGTACCTTCAATAAATCTCATTTTGAATTCAATTTCGTTCATTATTATGATCTTAAGGTCCGCAAAAGCCTTCGACGTTGTGTATTACAGGCAGCCTGTATCGTTTAATATTTTGTTCAAGAAGCGCTCTCTTAATTCATAACACCTGTTCGTCGTTGAATGTTCGATGCTCGAGTTTTAAAGTTTTATCCTTATCGGCAATTTTATTTAGGTTCTATATCTTATTGATAAAGCGATCGTTCCAATCGCGTATCTTTGTCGTCATTACTATGAAGGACTTCCGGGCTATGTGGTAAATATGGTAAATGATTAGGTTTTTTGTAATAGATGTGAATATTGGATTTGTGACTGATTCATTTTTCTGCTCTTAGGAAGCAGATGCCCTAAAAGAATTTGCAAGAAACAATTGCACATATGAAGTCCGAACGTGAGCTTGGATGTCTGGATGTTGAATTGTGAGCATATTCGATAGAGTTTCAACAATATTTCATGCATAACTATGCGTTATCCCTATTATTTTACAAGAAATGATCTATTTCCGTGATGATTTTTTTTTGGCTCTTCTAATTGGCGTTAACTTGTGAACTTGTAAGCGAAACGATTCGTATTTAATTAAACATTTAATTGCTGTTAGGAAAACCACATATTCTAAATTAACCTTTTATTTAGTTCATAAGTGACGTACTACAATGTAATCAACGTTGTGCGGTATATAATTTATTAATATACGCGTTATAATTAATATGTTCTCGTGTGTCGATAAAACACAATTGCGATAACAGGGTTGTAAACCATGATAGGTCCTTGTAAACCGAGAGTTTTTGCTTTGTTTTTACTATTCATTTATATGACGTTGCGTGTTTCAATTGAAAATGAGGTATTTTTTCTTATAAAAAAACTCTTAGGTAAAAAAATTCCACATTTTTTTCGTTATGTAGTGATGGAATCTATCCTGGTTCGACCGAGTCGCTAGCACTACTGCTCGTGGTTGTGAAGCGATTTGCGAGTAGGGTTTCAGTTTGAGGAGTTGAGTCGGAACTCATTGCATTAACGATGCCTTCAACATGGTGCTCAGGAGTAGCAACGCAGCTGTGACCACACCCGAACCGGATAATTGTCCGATCAGGTCGGTTACAGTCGTCATGAGCTGCAGTGATCATTTCACAACAGGTAAATTGCGCGCCCGTTTACCACTTTTATGCCAATAAAAAAAACGATTCATAACATATTTTTAAATATTTGAATTGTGAAAAATCTTGATCATAGTTCATGTCTTTGATTTTTTTATGAAGAAGCAAACGGGCATACAGCTTAATAAGCGGCCTGGGGTATCCTCGACGGCCGTATCCAATCACAACCAGGTCTATTTATCTGATCGAAATCGGCGGCAACTCCTGCGGACCATGTTAGGCGGCACAAATAATAACCATAATTCAAAGTACACCGTTCCTGATTGCAGCGCGAAGTCCCGTGTTCGCGGCGATGTTCGAGCATGAAATGGAAGAGAGGAAAAGAAATCGAGTGGACATAACGGACGTGGACCACGAGGTGTTGAGGGAAATGCTTCGGTTTATATATACGGACCGAGCGCCTAATCTCGACAAAATGGCCGACGACTTACTAGCGGCCGCGGACAAGGTTAGTGATTTTTCGATGTGTCACTTAAAAAAAAAAATTTTTTTTTAATCTCAAATTTTATTAATCGGTAATAACATGTTGGTAAATATTAGATTAAAATTTAAATTAAAAACACGAGCACGATTATCGATTAGTACTTTTATGAGACTGGTTTGGACTGTAAAAATATTCTAATTTAAATATAGTTGCACCCTTTATTTAATTTTCTGCTAAAATCGCAGAATCCACGGACACTCCATAGACAACTCGTGAAACGGCAGTTTCTCAACATCACTTAATGTCCTTAAAAAATCCTTAGCGCAAAGCCATGATGTAAGAAGGCAAAGTTTATCAAACGTGTTTTTATTATAATGTAACCTTGCCCTTCGATTTGAAGGTTATTATTATGTACCTACAAATTACGTCTTCGACACAGGAAATAATATCGTGTTTTAGGTTCGCTTTACACAAACACAAAAAAAAGCCGCATACACTCACACCCCCACACTGGTGTTACTATTGGAGTTGACAAAAAACGTTTTAAATAAACCCATTGTTTGAAAACAAGCATTTGTCTGTCACATGTAATAATTGTCTGAACAGAACCGAATCGGGCTTCAATTCCACGCCTGTTGGTTACCGGGAAAATAATATATTTTTTGCCAATTGTATGTCGTCGTATTAATTATTTTGGTATA
>DWHE01000164.1:0-12492 GCA_018247495.1 Satarupa nymphalis | reverse complement strand
ACGAGTTCACCTCCCGCCACAGCTTGGAATGGAAGTTCCTTTTCCTCGACCAACGACACGCGCTGCCGCACATTGCAATATTTATTATTATACACGTTTCTTCTTTAATGTACTTTACGGTCCTGGATTACATTCATTTCGGCCTATCCATGCTATGAATGTTTGTGATGCTTTCATTCAAAAATTAATAAAATTAAATGACAATAATTGTTACACGTTTTGGATTTAAAGTAATATAGATGTTTTAATGTAAGGTTCATTTTATTTAATCGAGCGAAGTAACTGGCAAAATTAATAATTTTTTCCGTTTCATTGATTACTCACGCAAACCGACAGATTACAAATAGAATATTTAAAAAATGATTAAGGTTCTAAAAAATTGTAGTAGAAGGACACGTCCATTTCTCGCACGGGATAGGCGATGAGTATTCACTGCCAGCACTCTAGATTCGTTTTATAACACCACGGACATGGTAACGTGGTATTAAATGCCTCGTGAGAGTTATACAAAGCACTCACATCCAATGACATGATTGGTCGGTTTTCGAGCTAATAAAAAAAAAAGACATTGTTTTTTCCATGTGTTCTCTACACATGGAAAAAACAATATTTTTATATTATCATAAAGTATGAAGGGTGTGAGTGCCGGCACGCTTTCCATAAATGAGGCGACCAACTTGGTGCTCAGGAGTAGCAACGCCGCTGCGACCAACTCTGAAGTGGATAATGGTCCAATTTGAGGTGGTCATAGAGTGCAGGTGAACTGCTATTCCATTTTCTACCTTGTTCCATTTCTATTTTGTACCTAAACTTGTCTGCTATACTTCTTTAAATAGAAATACAATGTCACCTGTCCCGGCAAGCTCATAGAGTGCTGACTGTGTTCACCGTCCGACCCGATCAATGGAGATGGAGGAGCTGTAACAAATAATCGTAAAAATATATCCAATAAAGTAAAACTAAAAAATATCTTTTATCTAACTACAGAGGTTTTCCCTGGTAACTATGATATGAGGATCTTCAAGAACAGCACTCTTCAGCAAGAATGCAACACATTGGTCACATCTTCACTGTGACCATCCAACTGCCTGGTCAACTATAATTTTTGTTAAAATATATATTACTCACGTGGCATACTGGAGTGCAAGTCTTGCTGAGAATAATTAGTAGTAGCAGCGGTGGCCTGATGTTGATTGGGATGCACCATGCCGACCTGTAAAAATATTACATAAGTATATGTATTACTTGGAAACTCTAAAATATAAACTGAATTTGCTGCACACACCTCTGCTACAGCCACGAGGGACTCTAGCTCACCAATCGACATTCATAAGATTGATTATTAAATCAATCCATATTCAATCCCGACCAACTTGAAACTGGACCATCAATCCTTAGCTCATTGGTTGTGAAACTGTCTTATGAACCAAAGGTATCGGGTTCGGTTCCCGACTGGAGCAAGCTCCTATGCGGCAGATGTTAACATTTTAGAAACCGATGATACACACCGTCGAGCTGAGCGACAATCGCACCCGTTTGTTTGGTTAAGTGTGTATTACAAGTTTTATTTTAATTGTTTGATAGCACGACTTAGTATGAACTGGATCATTACCCGGTTCAATGTTCTGTTATGTTACAAAATATGTTTACAGACAAAATTTGATAAATCAGCGGAAGGAGACCTGGGGCTGTGCGACGGGCAGCGTGGAGTAGCCGGGCGGGCGGCGCGGGTAGTTGGGCGCGTAGTGCGACGGCACCTGCGGCGGCGCCACGGCCGGCGGCGTGCGGTACTCGCGCGACGACTTCCCTGCACGCCGATCACTCATTTAGCACGCGTGCATGCAATCCGCCTAACGTGCTAGCGTTGGTAGAACCTATCCACGGCTCATCATCATATTTCATCTGTTGTTTTACAGCAGAAATAAGCTTTATGATGGTCAAAGTGAAACACAGTTGACATAACAGTTAAAACTTGTTTATTGTTAAGTACTCCCTAACATTTATATAATTGTTCCTACCTACTGTAAAAACAACAATGGTAATAGCCCTGTAGTAAAAAATATGTATTCGAAAATGATACAATAATACCTAGGGTACCACGTCCGAGGGTGCCGGTGGCGGGGGCTGGCTGCGGTGGCGTGGGCGGCTTGGTCGTGGGCGCGGGGAGCGGGGCCGCGGCCGCGGAGCCCGAGCGGCGGCCGCGCGGCGTGCCCCCCGAGCCGCTCCACCGGGCGCCGTGCCCGATGTCGTCCAGCGCTGAAAGTAAAACTTCCATTCACTGTAATGTTGCTCCATTATCACACAACACAATAACCTGGAAATTGTATCAAATACTAAATCGATACTCAATGGTATGTAGTAGTATATACCACATACAATAATTGTTGTGATTGAACTTGCTAGTTGTGCCATTAATAATTTATATAGGCTATGTTCAAATTCAAAATTAAGATTTTTACAAATCAAAAGTAAGTCCACATAACTCCATCAAACTGCCTGTTAATGTACTAGACGTTTTTTTAAAGATGTCACAATACACATAGCAACATTCATGATAAAGATTAGATTTTTTTATTGATTGAAGCAGCAAAATGGCTTGCAGTCAATCTGATATTAAGTGTACTGCCCTAACAACTGTAACAAGATTCTCAGTTATTCATTGGCCCAATCACAAGTTGTTTTGCTCCTGTTGATAATCCTATGAACTAGGTTAGTTGCTTTATTTCAAGGATATCTTAAAATATCCTACTTACTCAAAAAAATATTTTTTTTAAATGAAAAGTTTCATTGGTATTTAACATCCCAAAATAGTACCTGTATAGTCAATGCTCTTCCTGACATACTTAATCGGCTTCTCGGGGTTAGCAGGAGCAATTATTTTGTACTGCCTGTTGGTCACTTTATTGGCTGTCAGCACACCTATTTCTCTTCTAGCCACCTAGAAACGCAAATTATGTGTTTTATTATTTTTATTCACATTTTGTTTGAATTGGTGATAGCATAGAGTATGTATATTGCTATTCAATACAGTAGTTTTACGATACACTTCCAACTTTATATAGCAGACAGCCAAAGAATGTATTCTTGCATCATTTTTTCAAATATAATGCAGGTTGGGCTTCATTTATAGCTAAAGTGAATAGGTTTAATTGCAAGTGTGCTCATCCTAGACTTCACCTTACCATCTAGTATTCTAGTAATACATATGCCTATTGTCACATAAAACTGTCCACAAAATATCTACTGTCAGTACTTAATATACTAACAATTGTAACAACAGTACTTTAAGTTTTTTTATTTGGGTAAGAGTTGTAAAAGGACATGCATTCCATGTGGTGTTTATCACTAAATCACTCACTGAAAAACATGACAACTATACCCAACCTTGGACCTTTGTTCTGTTTGGGATCAGTCGCCATTGCAGTTAATCCTGAGAACTAAGTTGGTCGCGTCATATATCCAGTGTGCTGGCGCATACACCCTATGAAATTAAACACTACTCACAAGAGTTGTTTCCCAGTTTAAGCAATATTTCTGCTGGAAAACAACTCTTGTGGGTAGTGTTTAACCTGGATAATTTCTATATTACACTATGCTGATATACAATAACCTTTTCTTTATGGATAGCAACAGTTTGTGCAATGTGGTTCATTTGACCTTCCATTTCTGCCAACTGCATGGTCTGTAACTCCAGTAATTGCAGGAAATTGTAAGCCAAAGTGTTTATTTGGTACGCGACGCTGGCTAAGGATTGCGTGGTGTAGTTTTTTGTGCTCTCTAAGGCGAGCCTTTTGTTTTCGGATTGAAAGTAATTTGCTTCGCAATATTCCGCCACTCTTTCCAAGTTTGTGTGACTGTCTGTCAAATGGTTTCGACCTTCAGGAATCTCCGTCTGTAGTAATGCCGCTAGCTCGGCCATGGTGGTACTGAATAAAAGAGTAATTATTTATTTAAACACTGCTTAAATTTCTCATATTGTTTAAGAGGAAGACGATGACCAAGGTACATTTCAAATGTACCAATTTCATAACGACAACACATGTGTGATTACAATTATTATCGTTAATTTGACATGATAGTGTTTTATTTCAAACATAGCTGACGCTATATTATCACTTTTGTTAACTATGATCAATTATAGTTTCAACTGTTACATTTCATGTTAAATACATATATTTCGTACCATAGCGAAAGTAAATACCTACTTGTAACCTTTAATTTTTTATTTTTATCAGGGTACCAAAAACAGGAACAAAAGCAGTACAATATAACAGTAGTAACAGAAATTTACAGAACTTGAAACACTGCAAAATTGCAAAGGTACAAGAGCACAGAGTGAGACTACGCACACACCCATCTACAGTTAGTGTTTTTTATTTAGTGTCAGTTTACAGCTTTGCATTAAATTCATTTCGGCTAAAGAAATTGTTTTTTTTTTTTGTGTTTAAATACTTTTCTATCAACCTCCTATAATAACTTATTTCAATTAAAATCTTAAAACAAATGATTTTATTAGATAAATAAATATTCCCAAAAAATTTAGAAAAGGTTAATTTTATTTATTTGTTTAATTTTATATATATTTATAAATAGTAAATTTATTTACTAATTAATTTAACTGACCTTCCTAATTTTGAACTGCGTCTGCCGGCCGCGTAGGTATTTATTTTATAATTAAACTATTTACTACTGTAATAAATAATTTTCTTATTCTGATTTTCGTGTAATACTACAGCAGGGCGTTCTTTAAAAATAATCCAAAAAGCTCTTTAGTTCTTAAATATTCTGTAAATACATGATATTGACTGTATATGGGGTAATTACCACAAAGAGACCCATCTGCCTGTTTTTTGCTTCAGTAATAGTAAAATATATCCAGGTTGGATCAATAAAGTACTACAATCACACTTATTTCTGTCGCAAAGTAACTTTTACGAGTTGTTTCATTTTGATAGGTTAATAATGTACTGAAGAGTAAAAACGCAGATGTGACCTTAATCCAGAAATTTGTTACGATCGACTGTTGTGGATGGTGTTATAAATACAGTTGCCAGTGCTGCTCTCGTACTAAAAAAATAACATAACAATGGTAGGTCATATACCTACCATTGTGATAAATGTTATTTTATGTAATGTCACCTAGATGAGTAGGCCACATTATGATGTGGCCTTCTAATGGACTAATGGGACTTCATTCATACGGTCAACCAAAATCCACCATAAACCCTGTCAAATCTTATTATCTAATTGGACTTTAAATATACTGATGCTAAATCGATGGGAGTCAGGTTAGAAATATTAAGTTTGTCCAACAATTTGCAGTCCTGGGTTAAAAAAAAACTTAACAAGAAATATTAAGTTAATTTATAATCTCTTTATTTCAGAAGCAAGTGGTTACCAAGCTTGCTTACTCTAACATACATGTTTTTTTAAATTTATTGTTGAATTTAATACATCATACTATGAAAAAAATATCTACGCATTAATAATAATCTAACTATACTGGAAAAAGATGGATACTAAAAAATATAATCCACAAACAGTATACACAGTAAAACAGATCTCATATAATAATAAAAATTCTGTGAATATAATAAAAACATTGATGCTAAACTCACAATTTTAGATAATACTATTGGTAATGTAATTAATAACAGTTCTAATGATTTGATGCTATTTACTTAAAAAAGTAAAATTAACATAAGTCAAAGTATATTAAAAACCAAAGCTACACCACCAACCAGCCAGCCCTATAATATTACAGGGTAATTTATATTTCATTTTGTAACAAACTATTAACTATGTTGGTGTTACTGTAAGATATGAACTTATTAAAAAAAATTGTATAAAACCAATAACATAAGCTAAAAATATAAATAATGAAGTTTGCTTGATATCCATTCTATGGAGTAACATGATTGCACTAACGCTATTTTTTATTTTAGTGTTAATATTCATGAAGTGAATAATGTCACAAGTTTATAATAAATAATTGAGTTTTTATCAAGTACATATAAAATTTATTAAGATTTTTCTGTCATCAGCACACATACTTAATGCTGCATTATATTATCATATTATATTCAGTTTTGCATTTTATGATGTAAGTAGAATATCCCAATTGATTTCATTGTTATATACTTCTTGATCAAGCCATAATTCATAGTTTTCTTTAAACTCATCATCTAGCTCCATGTTATTCTCCAGGACACTGTTTATGTCTGTTTCAAGAGGAGTTAGATCTACTTCCTGTTCACCCCTAGCGCCATATCTCCTGGTATTGAACCTGTCTGCAGCAGCTCTCAGCGCACACTCTTCATCTTAAAAATCCCATGGGCGAGCATCAACATCATTTCCAAATGCCCAGTCATCATTAAGCCTGTGTCGGACCTTAGAGTATATAGCACTTATTGTTTTCATGTTCGTTTTCCTCCACTGCCTTCCCAAGTATCTGGTTTGCATCTTTAGAAGCTTCAGAACATAAAACTGCATCAGAGCATGCCTCACTTTAAGGGTGCGCTTAAGTATTGGAGCACTTTTGAACACAACCAACATCATTATTCTTGCATTTTTCCATTTTGTAAGTTTGTTTAAAATTCTCAATAAATTAATGCAAGAGAATACATTCCTCCATGAGTATGGCACTGATGAATCACCAATATCCAGACTTTCCTTTGTTAATTCCGGTTGTTCTCCTATTACACATGCAGGGAAATCAAAGATAGGTATGGAATTCCTGGCTCCAACATAAGATAAAATGTTTTGATTAAAGAATTTCAATACAAGCGGCATGCAGTTTGCATACACTAATTGTTGAGACATGAATTCAAATTGATATACATGATTGAGTTTAAAATGTTTCAATAGTAACAGTAAAATACCAGTAACTGCTTTGACAATAATTTCCTTGTGCCTGTTTACATCGATTCCCAGTTTTAAAGATTGTAATACTGTCATAGGCATTTCCTCAGGCAGTAAATCAGCCATAATGTTCATTGAATATGTTTTTGCCGTAGATGTAGGGGCAGCGGCTAGGAGAAGTTTTAAAAGAGCAATCATGTACTGGGGGATGTTTGGCACCATTGCTCTATACAAAATCTCAGTTTCAGTTTCATCTACTTCCTTTTCTCCCTTAGTTAGTGGACTCCTGGCGATTTCAAGCTCTCTTTCAATCTGAATTTCTGATATGCTTGTGTACATATGTTTCTTAAGAATCTCAATGCCCTCATGAATGGGTTGTGGCAAACCAGCAATAGTTTGTCTATCTCCGGGTAAAGAGTATCCAACAAATTTAACCCTGACATTATCCAAAAACATATCGATATCTTTCTGACGTACTTTAGATTGCCATGGTAGACTTCTTGGAAGAGGTGGAGGAGGTGGTGGACTATCATATTCTTTAAAGTACATGTAATATGGACAGTTTTGATTATTTGATGAATTCTGCATTCCTTCTGTAGGCATTGATTGAAATTCTATGGAATAATCTTCTGAACCATTGCTTGTTTCTTCATTATTGACATATATTTGTTCATCAGATTCATCCAGTGATGTTTGTTTCATGAATGTCTGTCTGCGAAGAGCTCTCTCATTTTCTTTTATTTTTCGTTGCCCAGAGTTCTGATTTTCAAGCATATCTGCAGCACTCGGCGGAGGGGAACTAGCACGCATCCCTTTCACTATTTCTAGGGTGTCTTCGGTTATAGGTGGCAATCCATATTTTTCTCGAACTTTAGTTTTTTTTTCTTTTAATTCTTTAGATCCTCCTAAATACACTAGGAGCACTTTCCACAACAGTAGTAACACTTTCTTCATAGGGAAATGTGAAGTAGTGCCAACACAGAGACAGGCAACCATGCTTAACAGTTTTACTGGTAGCAACTCTTCTCCAAACGGAGTACCCAATTCCTCTTTGAAGTTTTTAACCAGGTGAGCATATTTGGATGTGGGATTTTCTTTTTCAGTTCGCATGTGTTCGGTGATTAAATACAAAACTGATAGAATGACTCGTAGATTAGTGGAATCAGCCAAAGACTCCGCTAGTTTCCTGGTAGCTGTACTGTTTCTGACGATTTCCAGATTCAACAAATCAACAAAGGCCGAGAAGGTACCCATTTCATACAATGTCATTATGTTAATTCGAGCCCAGTGGGCTTGCTCTGTGTCGGACTGCATCTCAGCCCAACAGCCCTGTGCTAAGTAAAAAATGCACCGCGTCGCACGCATACGTATTTCACTCACGGCTATATCCAAGTGCTCTAAAAGCTTCATAATTACAGTTCGATGTTGTTGAACAGATAGCCTTTGCCAACTTGGTGGGTAATTAAATTCCTCCATAATATCTTCAAACGCTGTGACATTTAGTTGAAATTCTGGATACTCGGTATAACTATATAGTTCGGCAATTTCGTTTGCTAGCGTATCACAATCATCATAAACGAAATCCAACTCTGGACTCTCCATATCGTTAACACATTCGCCTTCTTCAATTACTCTGCGAACGTCTGGAGGTTTTCCGCCACCCCGGCGTCCATTGCCGTTAGTTCCCATTATTTACTAGTTAGGGGACGCTTAATCACATTTTAGAACTAAATTCAATTAATTAGAAAACCAAAGGTAGGTATATATTTTATCGAACCAAACCAAAGCAATAGACAAATAGTTGGCATTGGCAGTTTGGCAGTGAAACCATAGATATAGTAACCACAGATTCCGTAAAGAGTGTAACTATGTAATAAATTTAAAAACTCCGAAGTATTTCCCAAATTATTATTTATCTCTTTCAGGAAACAAAATTAAAAATTTTGCAATATACCAAGAAAAAATCTTTGATTTACGGCAGTAAAGTTAGAGAAAATATACATTTCAAAAGCAATTGATTTATTACAAACAACGGGTATTAAGCTCGCAGGGTGTGTTCATTGTCCATAAAGAAGAAGCCCATGTAAATTATAGCCGATATAGAGGGCATTACAATTTCAAGTACGAAGTTAATCATTGATTTATTCCGCGCAACTCCATCTAAAATAGCTTGCAAATATTGCTTTACAGTAGAAATGTGTTAACAAAACTTAAATAATACATTTCAGAGGAACACACTTTCTTTCATTTTTTATGTTGCATTTCATAACAATGAGTACTAATGGGTAATGCTAAATAGTATCTAGTAAATTAAATGTATTTCAATAGTTCAATCTGATAGACTTTGAAGTGAATACGAAAAAAACAAGACAATTTAAAAAATATTTATTTTGATGTATCATAATTGGCCCAAGTCTTTTAAACACTGTGTATTGTTTTTTTTCTTAATCTTTCCAGTACCAACCGTTTATACGTTTATTTTTCTATTATCTAAAATGGGATTTCACGTTGCAATAGTAGTACTATATATCAATTAAAGTCAAAATTAGTTTTTGGATTAAAAATATAGTGACGTTATTTGCAAAACTAACATGACCGCTTATGATTTTCTACGAACGTTGAAAATGCTAATTATAAATGCATTTTACGGCGTTTATCCAATTTAATAAAAGGAAAAACCTTGTAATGTTTTAATTGATTAATACCGCTTAAAGTATTTTCAGTACCTATTTTTAAGGAAAATCTGGAATCGAGACAAATTAAGAACCTTAAAAAATATTCTACACTACGTACGCAGACGTTTATAAATAGGTTGTTTGTCGACTTTATCTCGGTATAAAAATCCATTAGCAACCACTTACGTAAACTACTTACCTATCTACCGTCAAATTGTATGCTCCAAAAAAGGTATTAAAACACGGAGCAAGGTGGTTTGTTCTCACGTCAAGTGTCAGGCAGATGACATCCGAACATTCGTAATATCGAAGAATACAAAGGATCCTCTTACACCCCTCTCGACCCTTGCTTAAAGAGCCACAGGGGAGGAAGGGCATATTATTATAATATCTGCGTGATAGCGTCAGAATTATATCTCGTTAAAATATTAAACATAGAAACTACATATAGATAGCATATTTTGTGAGTATTTTGATAAATAATTTTAAAGCTCTACGATTTATATCTTACTCGTTTTTATAATTAATTAAAAAATTTCAGTTTTGATCCAACTGAATCATCCAATGAGTACCTATTAAAAATTATAATATAGGTCAATTTTACATATTTTTTTTAATTACCTTTATCTCTAAAAAGCTCTTTGGACTAAGTACAAGTTTGTTAAAATACTTTATATCTAGGATAATGTTTTTAAATAACATATATTTATTAAGATCTTGTAAAACTAATTTATTTTAACACATTAACCGGTACACAGCAAGACAGGTTTCATTAATAGGAGTAAATCCCGCAACATGGCTCTTAAGTACGGTTAACACAACATCCCTACTAACATTATAAATGTCAATGTAAGTTTGTTTGTTACGCTATCATGCCGAAACTACTCTACCGATTAGAATGAAACATTGTGCACATATTCTCAAAAGTATTAGGAAGGATATAGGATACTTTGTATTTAAAAAAAATGTTTTTTACGGAGGGTAAAAAAATGTATTTTGGCAGATATGATTGTTTGTCAAAGAATTTGAAAATCTAGCAACTTCAATGCCATTTATCATTCCAGTAAGTATATATTTATTTGAGGAATTTAATGCGAGCGAAGCCGCGGGTAAAAGCTAGTTAATAGGTAAATTGTAGCAACTTCCTTTTTTAAAACGCGTTACTTCAAATCTGTTTTTAAATTATCAGTCATGTGACACTACAATGACAGATCACTGCGGCGTGACAAAACGTATAAATGAAATACATAATTATATACAATAGATAAGACGGCTGTGAAACTCCGTAATTCGCAGAATTGCTGATGACGCTTAGAGGGACAACGCGGGCGCTTCAAACGCAATTTTATCTATTTTTTTATCGATATAAAAGTAACCAACCTCGAATTGGACTATTGTCCATTTTGAGATCGGTCACAGCTGCTTCGCTACTCCTGAGGACTAAGTTGATCGCCACATTTATCCAAAGCGTGCCGGCAGCCACACCCTTCAAACTGAAACTGCTCGCAAGAGTTGCTTTACAGCAGAAATAGGTGTGGAGGTGGTACTGACCAAATCGAACTTCAATGAATTCTACCACCCAATTAGCTAAATGAGTATTTTCAAATGTGGCCCAGATTGAAACAGTTAATTTAAATTATTTAATAAAACTTTCTTAGAATTACAAACAAATTAAATGTTAAATTTTCTCGTAATTTCAGTAAATTATTTTGTAAACATTGTCGTCAGTAGCAGCTAAATTTACATTCATACAAACGTTTGACCAATAACATTTGATTATGAATTTAATATGTGGGATATTATATAAATTTGTAATTTTCCACAATTCATACTTATCGTTATAAACAATATTTACAAACCATTATATGACGCTACATTTATTAATTATATTTTTTCTTTGGCTATTAAAAATAATAACGAGTTAATTAAACTGACATTGTGAAATTATAAAAATACAGAAAATGTAAACAAAAGCTACTAACTCCCCCCATTCATTTACTCTCAATGCTGAAATAAAAACCTTGAATTTCCTATTGTTTCGCTATCAGATCATAAAACACTGAAGCAAGTACATAGAGTCGAAATCAATAACTTTCATATCGATTACATATTGTATGATTAGTGAAAAGTATCTAAGTTTGAATTTACTTTTAATCATAAATATATTTTTACCTCTCTCTGCTTACAAAAAACATCATCACCAAAGCGTCATTGTAAATCAAATATTATTATCAGATCAAATGGCATGATCTTTTAGAAGGAAAGTTTCAACGGATGGTTTTATTAATGCGTATATTTGAATCATTACATACGAAATTCACACACAGGAATGCGCACTTCACACACACACACACACGGATGGCGGATACATACAGATAGCGACACAAAATAACTGCCAAGGCCGAAAAAGTACAGACATTTATCCGCCAAATAAATATCGGCCCTGTCACAGTTCGTCAATTACTGACCAAGTAGCCACGGAGTCATCATCCACGGAACGTTCCAGTTATAAGCAGAGATCAGTATAAACAATTACGATTACTTCGTATCATTCCATGAAAAACAACTCATATTTAAAGAGGATGGGAAAACGGGTCAAGGATGAAATGCAAGGCAGGTAATCACCGTGTGCCATTGGCTCAAGGTTGTATGTGTGCGTTGTAACAGATGTTTTAATACAGTTCTTTAAGATAGTATCTTGTTATATTGACTTAGTTATTAGTAACGTGATTAGACACACGGATTTTAAAATCGCACTAGCCATTGTCCACGACTTCGTTCGCGTAGTTTAGTCTCGCGATTTTCCTGTATCTTCTCAATTACATCCTCATAAGACATGTATTTAAGAAATATTTTTATTAGAGGTGACACACTATTATTCACACGCTTTGGATAAATGAGGCGACCAACTTAGTCCTCAGGAGTAGCAACGCAGCTGTGACCGATCTCGAGATGG
>DWHE01000163.1:0-12515 GCA_018247495.1 Satarupa nymphalis | reverse complement strand
AGGACAATAGTCCAATTCGAGGTTGATTACAGTTGTCATGGGCAGCGACCATCGCTTAACACCAGGTGAATTGCATGCCCGCTTGCTACACTTACATCAATAAAAAATTAACTTTCTGATTATGTAGAAAAAAAAAATTGTTATTATTCCTTTTTAACATTTAAAGCGTGGTCACGCTACGCCCGCGTGTGGCGCTTTGACCAACAAAAGCCGCTAACTGTCGACTATCAATCCGGGGGCTGGCACATCTCGACGTGCTAATTTAGAAACTCGACTTTCGCCCGGCTTTGTTTGTTGATCATTATCAGGCGCTATCGCGGTTCTCTTATATTGTATCGGCTGTATGCGTAATGTATGTGAAATGTCACATTCGAAAAACGCAACTCGAGAAAAAACAATAATCTGTTAAGAAACTCATGAGTTTCCTGCAGAGGCTGCTGGTATATATTGGTATCTATTGCTATCTATTGGTGGCTCCTTTGATGTTGCCCGTGTTTTTTTAACCATGTTTTTTTTATTTAACCAAAAAACTTTTTAACCATATTGAAATAGCTAATTGGTTAATGACCTAAATTGGTCCTATCTCTATCCCGTCGAAGGCCACTCACGAATGTGTAAACATAACTAACTTCAGGAATGTAATGTAATTTGGGTTTTCAAACTCAAATTCAAATGCAGCTAAACGGAGAAATTATGTAGTAAGCGGAAATTGCTTCAGGCTGTAAAGAAATTCAACGAGTTGCTTTAATAAAAAAAACACAAGATCCAAACGAGACAACAGCCCACCACTTGTTCGAACCTCCTCACCAGGCCAAACAAAGCTTTAATATTTATCTACCATCTCCAAGTGTGATCATGGGATCGAATTTCACACAGAATTAAAATGGTTATTGTTTATAGATAAATGTTTAAAGATAAGAAACTCCATAGATTCCCAGGTCGTTTGCGGTTATGTAAATATGTGTTTTATTACATAATTGCTAAGTTTCAATATGCAATGCAAAGGTCGGCATATTTGGGCGCGCTTTTACTCGTCAATCAGTACTATCCACAGAATAGTCAATAAATTTAATGAATTTGTTTACACGATATTTTTATATATTGCAAATGTTTAACTATTTGTTTCCTTTAAAATTTTCTAAAGATATTTTTATAAAGTGTTATTTTTTACCTGTCCTATCACACAACTCGCAAAGGTTGATACAAAGCAGAAATAAGTCCGGTGTTAGTTCTACGCAGATCGATGTTTTGAAAATTAAAAAAGAAATCATATTTTTTTGTGTTCTTATACTTAGGTGCTAAATTTTATTTTATAAATATCAATATTTAAAGAAGAGACATGTATTGTACAAACAATTGTTTTATTACATTAACATAGATTTGTTATAAACAATTGGCGTGGCGTGGGAACTTGGAAGATTGTAGTGTGTTATGTAGAACGCATGATTGCAGGGTACCGTCGGGAAACAAGGAAAACACTTGTTCACCCGATATTATTATTAATTTCACGCAGGATTACTTAGCGACGTTAGACAATTGCATGGAAATATAAGCATCACCGAAGGTATATTTCAAGTAAATTACAAAATGACGTTCCTTCAGGTGAAAGGCTTTCTCTTACGAAGAATGGGTTCTATTGAGATTAAAAAGCAGCTAATTAACAGATGTATTTAATTTGAAATAAACACTGCAGCGATGGGCTTTATCCGTGTTTATTCATTTATTCTTCCCGTATTTTACTTTTAAGTACATAAACAAAAGGAGGCTTTAATGCTAACAGTATTTTTTTATTACGCGGCCTTAGGGCGTTGACAAAACAGCGAAGACGGTGTTATGACCAGTCTCAAAATGCATTGCAATCGTAGACGACAGCGAAATCCGTTACCATATATTAGTATGTACAAGACTTATATTAATGATTCGCAGGCCTCTCATTATTATGTACAATGTATTGTACTATGTTTAACATACTGTTATTTAATAAAACATAAAGAATAATTAAACAAACCGAACCTACATAAATGTCAAAATTCTGCATCGCAGTGTCGATGATATGCTAAAATCTATTGTCAAAAAATACACGAACAGAATTCACAATCGGACATTACGTTTCGACACCATGCAAACCAATAAAGCTATTGAATTTAAATTATGTTGTAATCAACAAAACACACATACGATTTTGTAATTTTATGCAATTTCACGGTTGAACTTTTATGCTGTCTGTACACGCGAGCGATACCATCACGCCATTCGTTAAGGGTCAAATTGCTATTGAGATAAATGTTTGATGATTTTTTTTCATATAATTGTGATGACATTTTTAATTCTTTGATTCGGACTCGTGAGTGAATTGTATTTGTTTAAATTTTTATTATTTTGTTACTTAACCGAATCGACTTAACAATTTTATTTCTTAGTTTTATTGTTTTAAGAAGAAAATGAGAAGTCGATGGGCTGGTTGTATATTTAATTGGTGTGAATGGTATAAATTTGGTAGTTGTACGATCTCTCCGGTTCGGTAAGGTGCGTAAGTTTTTTTCTAGGGGTTTTTCCTGGGGTGCTATGAGATGGGATTCTTGAAGAAAGAAACAAATTGAGCTTTTCTTCATGACCGGCAATGCATTGGTGACTTCCCTGATACTTGTTTCTGCTGTGAAGCCACTTTTAGGAATGTTATTGCGGTTCGTTAATGCAAGTAAAAATGTTAAAAACAAATCGAGTCCTTAGGAGTCGAAAAGCAGCATTCGACCTCAAACAATACATTATAATAATGATTGTTACGCCTCACACGATCTATCATCTAAACTAAAATGAAGATAAAGATTTTTACAAGAAAAGCTTAATTTTCTACGAAAATAACAATAACTTACGTAATGCATAAAAATAGATGAATTTCTCTTCTCTTTAAATTTAATACTCTGTTTCCTTCGGGTTCAACGTGCGATGATCTGTGTGGTCACCCGCCAACCATTACGCTCTACCGCTCTACTAATTGTAGAGACGGAGATTACGGGTTGTAAATTGGTTTCCACTTAGCACTTCAGGGTATGGAGGCGAGAACAGAATTACTTCAATTTTGAAATTAATATTTTTATTACTGATTTTTTGTGCTGTGCTTTGTAAAGTCGAACTTCTTCTACACTTAAATTGAAAAACAATAATGTTTATCAATTCGAAAAAGGCAGGTCTTGGTTGGGTATAAATTGCACTGCGTATCACATTGTCATCCGGACTAGTTATATAGTTGGGCCAGTGACCGAAAGTGGATGTGCTAGAACTTAATAGATAAATGGGTGTGTTGGGGGTCGGTTGTTTGTGATGAGTTTGATAGGAAATAAATGTCAGAGCGTTCTGGGACCATCAGCAGTCGCACTAATCGTTTATATCACGCGATTCTCGCCTCTATTCCCACACAGTGTTGCAAGTGAAGATGTTTACATTTCAACTGGTTAACGTATGTACCGTGCTTGTTCAAATGCTTGTGCAAAGAATGTTTTTGGGGTCGAAACGATTTCGACACATTAATGCTGGTTAGATGCATTGTTTAACTTGAGGCTTCGATTAACTCATTATGTGCTTAGATCATGGTTCGATACTTAGCGGGTGTATAGGACATTTGGTAGAGCCTTCGTAATGGCATTCACGTGTACATGATTATGAATGCTTACGGGTATTGCTCAAATATCTGTTAAGTCTTTGATTTGCAAAAGTAAGATGTATTTCTAAAGATACAAGCTTTTCCCTCGGCTTCAACTGTGCAAAAAATCCCTTTTCAATACCTTTATAAAAGTTTACAACGTATGCTTTCCTGTAATTTGAAAAAATACCCATATATTTTAATCCCATCGATAGAGTTGATTTGAAGTCTATAAGTAACAGAAACAAGGATTACTTTTATAATTATGTACATATTTGAATAATGTTTTCAAAATGATAAACATTCACATACAGAAAAAATAAGATAAAAAGTAGAGCTAAAGAAATTCTTGAGCTTTATGTTTGGAAATCAACATTTTTTTGATACCAAGAAGTAGAGTAATTAAAAGGAGGTAGGTGCCAGGTTACGTAGGATAAATAATTCAAACAACTTCGGATCTCGTACAGGACGATGGCCCAGTTTGATGTCATTTGCTGGAGCAGTCATCAGATGGACTGCATGCTCATTCACTAGTATAATAAAACAAGAAACCTATACACAAATATTTTTACGTTTGTCTTAGTAAATAAAGTGACGACACGACCGACGACCACACGACTCTCGCGGCTGGAGTCGCTGCTGTGAGTCATGCGAGGATTATGAAAATAGAATAATACTTGTATAATTTGCACGTAATGTACGTGTAATCTGCTACATGTATTATACAGTCGATAAGAGTGAAAAACTTCGCGCTCCAGTTCGCACGGCACGGGGGCAATTTGTGCGTGGTCCAAAATAAAAGCGTAGAAATATTTAATTATTTTTCATTTGTATACGTTTGGAAATATTTCTACATAATCTTTAATCAGGTCTGGAGTTTACTCTCATTATCAATGTTTAAAAAGATGTTCCTATTGATTTTAATACAAATGTTTATTAAATTAAGAATACAATGATTTAATCAAATGAAATTGAATTGCAATTGGACTTTATTTATTTATTGCACTTTAATTTTTTTTTCCAATTAAGAATATTAATTTTACTTTCATAGTTAAATAAAGTAGCGATGTGATGTGACTTACAAAAAATATCAAGATTCAATTTTTTTATATTTACATTTTTCATCGGAACAAAGCGGAGGTTTTACAATTCGTATTAATGAATACTTAAGTTTAACTAATAAATACTGCGGTAAGATGTCGGTGACGAACAGATAAGAAGTTGAACTGGTTTTTGGGGAGCACTTCAACCTAATCAACTTCAAACTGAATTATCCATGAAAGCTATGTTAGTCGTCATCATATGTAACAACTATAATATATTTAGGTCTATACTATTTATACATTTCTAAATGGTTTACTTGAATTTAATTATATCTAATCACCATCTGATACACTTCCCGCTAACGCGCATAATTCGCACCACATCGCAACCTTGATCTTGCGCGGTAATTACTTGACGCATGCGCATTGACGTTTCGGTGACGTAGCGCTATTGTTGAAGTTTTAAGACACAATACGAGGCTATCACGTCATATCAGAACTTCCTCCATTGATATTGACATAAGCTTGTTTTGAAAACTTTAGTATAAAAATCGATATATAATAATAATCGAGTACGTTTTATGGTTAGTCGAAATAAACATATAATTTCAATACTTAAAGTAATGATAAAAACAACGTTGAAGGCCATTACGCTTCTTAGTCCCAAACGTTTACGTGATACTTATTTGGTCAGTATTTAATTAAATTAAGTGATACAAAAATACATTTAATTAAGGCCTGCAACTGTGTGAAACGCAGCCGCTTTGCCTATAATTAATAGCCCTGTATTATAATTACTAGACGCAATTTCGATGCCAAAGTCTCAGAATGAAAAAAATAAATCCATTTCATGATTATTAAAATTACTCTTTTTATTTATTAGCTATGTCATTGTTTTTGCATAAGATTTTCATTAAAATGATTTACATTTTGGAACATTTCGGGAACTATTTAACGTAACTAAGTAACCATGAAGTAGATTTAAATACGATTCAGAGTTAGTGTACCAGAACGAGAAATAATAATCAAAGATGGAACTCTTGAATACGAACTTAAACCTAGAGAAGCGGTCATCCACTTCAGAGGCATCTTACGTGAAGAGTTTTATTTAATACACACATTCGTCAGAAAATTATAAGCTTGCTTACAGACAACCTCGCTTGATAAACGACTTCTCCGAGATCTTTAATTATGAATTATGCAAGTACTTTTTTCTATATCAATTAACATTAACTGCGAAAAGAATCGAATAACATAACAATTTAAACATTTCGGAAGGCCATTATGATAAAGGTAATTATGAAGATTAATATTACGGCTTTGAATTTATTTCACACATTCACACGTCGTAAGTGCTCTATAATGCAATATTCATTTAATTATTTATTTTTAAATTTACAAAATAAAATAAAACTTCAGTTACATTATGAACGTTATATGTGTTTTAAAATAAAAATTTAAAATTATTAACTATTGCAAATAGCCAATTGCGCTATGGTATTAAGGTTGTCTAGCTGATGGTCACAGAAGGTACGGGTTAGAAATTAAAAGATAATTCTTTTTTATGCTAGAGTAGCAAAGGAAGACCTCATTGTAATAAACATAAAATTGGATTATTGTTGTTGGTCACAGTTGTGTTGCTACTCTTGAGGACGAACATGGTTGCTTCGCATATCTCTAAGCGCACTGCACTGGCTATACTCTTCACAATGAAACAGAATTTGAAATAATTGCTTCACGGCAGAAATTGGTGCAGTGGTAGTACTGACTCGTTCCAAACTGAATGAGTTTTACCACCCCTAAATTTTATTAGGAGTCCTATAAGCTCGAACTTATGCCTATCGAAGCAGGGCGAATGGCTAGTCCAACATAATTCGACCTCTTCTCCAATAATATGGCTTTATATTTCTCCGTTAGCAAAAAAGCTCCGATTTACTTTTACTACAGTTAACACTGTCTGATTCGGTTCCATAGTTGATTACTACAGACATATAACGCAGCTTCCGACCGCCACACTACACATACCAATCGTAATAGAAAAGATGAATGAATCGATATTCAGAACACGATATTTGCAATTTCCCTATCAAAAGAAGCGACATGTCGTGTCGTAACGGATTTTACAATTAATAAACTAATGCACAAATAGAAATCATAGATTCGCCACTCCGGAGCCGTGCAATCTCCAGATTGACAGCACAATGCCGCCTCGTGTTATTTGTGGGAATCAATCATACGCCGGACGACACGCGCTCGTAAAATTGAAATCCAATTGTAAATGTCACCAGAGTTATTGCTACTTATTACGTTCGGGGCATTTAGTGCTCACGATGGCGACACGACTTCTAGCAACTACAATGTTGGCTCTGACCAAGTAACGGCAAATAGACTTAAAACCTGGCCAGGTTAGTACCTATCACTAACGGAAATGTTTATGCTGTATGCTTCCATACCCGGTCAGTAAAGAGTATGTTATGTTTGGTTCTGACGTTGGATTTTTTTAAAGGAACTTAAATTTGGTATCTCGATCTACCCACGATAATCTTTATATACATGTGTGTATGAAGTGTTAAACTAATTAAGTCTGAATTACGTGTGATTTCGTGAAGTAGACCAATAAAAACAAAAATAAAATACAATTGAAATATTTGCTATTGTACTCGTAGGTGAATTCATTTCAGTGTCATTGTCTGCTTTTAACTAAGAAAATTATAATAAGCTCGTACGATGAGTTAATTTGTCGCCAATTAAAAACACTTAGCAACTGGGTATTACGTAAAAATCGTAACCAATTTCATAAATTAAGCGATTCAAATGCAAAATCATTTGCATAAAAGAAGGAAAGAAACATACAAAATATTATAAATTATACTTTCTTTTTAAGTAACTTCTACATTTAAAGGACAAAACTTGTTGGAAGCTACCTTCGGCTCAGGAGACGGTTATCTGCTTATAGCGGTTGGTAACCGCGGCCGGTATTTGTATGTATTACACATACATTTTACAGATTATAATTTAGGGTCTGAAGATAGTCCCTTGCAACCAATTCACATTGAAGCAGTGTGGTGTACTAAATTCTCCAGATATTACCCTTTAAATGGTGTCCTGTAATTGACAGTTAATGAGTATAGAGCTAACGATATAGGGATATTTTTTTACAGTAAACAGTTTTTAAATTTGCTTTAATAGTAAACGGTTGTGTACTTGATCTGATGTGTAGCGATTACTGCAGCTAGTATCAATTGTGACCAAGCTCAAATAGGACTATTATCCAGTTCGTATATTGACTATATGTTGGACTATTATTCAGTCACGGTTCCAGAGGGCCAAGTTGATCGCCTCATATGTCATATATATTTAATCACATCTCGCACGAGTTGCTTCACAACCGAGGGTAGTACTGACCCGGTCAGAGCTGGATGGGTTCTGACAACACTGAATTTTAACACAAATGATTTTTTTGCAACTTTCTATATTTTTGCTATTCTAAGGTCATCAATTATAAATGTTGACTCGTATGAAGACTTTTAAGTTGAATTTTTAATTGTCTAAGTTTTTTCGGCAAAACTTCTGCTAGAAGTTTTTGTGTTATGTATTTTAGATATTATCGTAATAAAATGTAGAGCGGCGTCTCTCCGGTCCGCTGCGTGAGTTCTGAATAATATTTGTTTCTTTTTAGTAGTTTATTAAATTCTAGATAATTTGGGTAACATTTGGTGTGGCGTCACCCGTTATTTGCTTCTTACAATTGAGTAAATATTTATAATATTACAAGTATTAAAATTTTCTTTTTACTCTTAGGATTTATTTATGATGGTATAAAAGTAGCAAACGGGCATGCACTTGACCTGACATTTAGTGAACACTACATCCCATGATTCTACACTGCTACTTTGCTATTTCTGAGGACCAAGCTGGTTGTCTCATATATCCTAAGCGTATCGCGACCCACACCCTTCAAACTGTAATCAATTTTCGCATCTGTCGCTTCATAGAAGAAATTGGTTTTTAGTGGTAATAGAACCTATTGAACACAAAGTGAAACGCATGCTCGTTTGCTACTCTATCGCCAAAAGGCTTGCCTTCAACGTATACGACACGGCTTTTTCGTCGCAAGATATAAGCAGTCGCTTTTCGATTGCAGACATTACGGCGCCTGCAGGTCGTAAGGCGGCCGTTCTACAGATTGGCTAGGACAAGACACAATAAAACTGAAAAAGTTACAGCTTCTGAGGCCCAGCAGCAGTAAAACTCTGAACTCGACCTGCGCCTTGCCTAGGATTTTGTGACTCAAAATAATTAATTTTGTTCCCTCGAAACAATTTAATCGTTCGCTCTTCGGACTTCAGTCGTCCAACATGCAATAAATAACAATGGTCACGTAATATTTTAAAACTTAACACAGGATAGCAACAATGAGTTAGTTTATCATTATAATCAAGATTTTATCTTTGAATGCATAAGGCATTATTTTAATCTAGTAGAATACTCGTCAGTTAGGAAAATTGTTAGCTTGTTGATTATTTTTATAAATGATTTGATGATTTTTATAATAATGTAACAAAACTTCATCAATGAATTCACATTCATCAAAATTTGTATAATAATTAATATTGATTGCAAACTAAAAATGTTATAAATCAACTCATAATAATATCTACAATAATATATTTGATTACTATTGTGTACTGAAAAGTAAAAAGTTGAACTTAAATTTTTACACGAGTGAAGGTTCCTCTGGTGTTGAGTGAACAGCGTCTAATGATATCCGTACCCCATTGACAGCATGATATCAATGTTAGTTGGGAGAGTTTTAAATAAATATGTCGTAAAGAAACACAAAACGATAGACAGGCAACAATATATCATACTCCTTTTACATTATATACACGTAAATCGTATATACATTACGTTCGAGGATGACATTTAAACCAAAAATAAGGCCCTGTTACACCACATCACTTCTCGAAACACGATTTCATAAAAAGTAAAAAGCATGAAACATAATAACAAGGCTGTCATCGGTAACATTGACAAATTAAATATCAACACCTCTGACAAAGTTTTGTATGCAGCGGTCAAAGTAATTTTTATCCCTTTCCCAAGCACGACCAGGTATGTAAGGTTCATTTTTGTTTAGTCATCGGTGTAGTTATGTTGGTGATTCGTAAGGGGTATCGTCAAATTTTGCTGGTCCGTAATTAGAGATCGGTGAGTGATGCAAGGGGTCATGCGAACCGAGTGATAGAAATCATCTCGGATTTGACCTGTGGCGCAAGTTATAGGCTGAAAGTGGTCGTATTTAGTTTATAAATAATTGTCATTATTGATAAAAAAAAGTCGTAGACATTATTAGACAAATGATTTGAAAATAGATTTGGAATCCACTTTTTTGTTTTGGAACACAATTATTTGGGTTGTGGGTGGAATGAACAAATAAATCCAATCAAAATAACAAGAATTGATCGAAAAACAATTGATGTGTCATATAAATGTCTGGTCCGGTCGGAATTGAAAGAACGGACACTACCAAAGGAGTTGAGTTTGTGCAATTGTCAAATCGTTTGTATTTAATTTGGTGCTAAATGTTATGGTTATAGATGTAATCAATCCAATAGGAGTGGTACTCGTATTAATGAAAAAATGAAATTTTGCAGGAGCCGGTACTCTTTGGATAAATGAGGCGACTATTTAGTCCTCAGGAGAAGCGACACAGCCGTTACTGATCACGAAATGGACAACAGTCCGATTCCAGGTTGGTTACAGCTGTCATGGGCTGGAGCGGTCACTTTTCACCAGGTGAATTGCAAGCCCGTTTGCTACTCTTATACAAATTTAAAAAAATACAAAAATGGAAAATTTTTCTTTTTTTTAATACGCTTTTTTATTGTTGTGTGCGGCTATATAATTTTTAAAGAAATAATAAGCAACGTAATTTTTGAGGTAAAATAAAAAGATAAGAATATTGTATGTTTATTTAAAAAATAAATTAAGAATATTTCCGCTATCCGCTTTTCATTTGATCCACCATCTAATAAGTTTCGATTCGACTTAATTAAAATTAATAGTAGTTAACTGACCGACGCAAAGTAATTAATGATATATAAACCACTTGCTACTTAAGGTTCGAGTTACACAAAAAACTAATGATGTTTCACTAATAGATGTAGGGAGAAATTGTTATTGTTTGACGACCCGCCATATTAATTGCTTTAAAGTTGTCTTTACTTTCAGTACCAATACAATGCTGTTAAAAATGAAAATTACGCTTATAAGTTTGTATGAATTTTTTTTTTAACTGCGTTCTTTTGCTTTTTTTTACAACTAAAAATTAAAAGTAATATTATTTTTCTAAATTATTATTGTAACACAATGCATGCTGTGGTTACCTGTAAGTATAAGGACAGTTAGATTGTCAACATAAACTTGTGTTACTGCACTTAATACGCTGTACCTTATGTTGGTAATCCTTTAAATAAATAAATAAATTGTTTTTTCTAAGGTGTTGCGAAACATTTTTCTATTGGCTTTCTGAAATTTCTGTTTACCATGCTTATCTAATGCTAATATTAGATACAAAATTCCCTGCAGAAACACGCAAGTGAATTCCTGAGTCACGCGAAACCCTTCATTTTAACATGAATACCTGTGAGACTGACTCACCCTATGTCGTATTTTTGAACTCGCTACAACAAATGTAAAATTAATTCACATATTCGAAGGTGTGTATAATTAAATAATTAGCAATACAATTAAGATTATAACTCCATGGCTGATCGGTTAGTAACACTAACTACCGAGTTTTGGGTTCGATTTCCGACGGGAGCAGTCATTAATTTGACAGGTAATTGTTTGTACTTCAGTTTTGGGCATTAATTTGTGTTTTTTTTTTCATTTTAGTTCGTCACGCGCAGGACAGTGGAGCGCCATCTTCCATGTTGAAGGCTACAAGACATCGGACCGGAGGATCCGTCACCCGTAAGATTCAGGGCCTTTAAGACGTCGGCATAGGGTAAATGAGGCTTAGTCTTCAGGAGTAGCAACGCAGCCATTACCGATCTAGAAATGGACATTGGTCCAATTCGAAGTTGGTTACAGTTGTCATGGGCTGCAGTGACACCTAGTGATCTGGCCGTTTGCTACTCTTATAACAATACCAATAAAAACGTCGCCATATGGGGTGTTAGGGGCCGGCCGTCATAGACTGTACTAAACATGTCATAGACCGTGTGGAGCGTATGGAGCGTGACGTTACTTTTTACCAAATGCGAGACCGATTTCCAATGACAAAAAAATGCTTCATCCCAGAAGCAGTAAGACTCCCCAAGTTATCAATACCAAATTGAATGGACCGCGGTAACGGAACTGTGACAATAGGAGAGCCGTGACCATATAAGATTCGGTCAATTGTACTGAGTGACCATTTTGAAATACTTTAACCCGTTTTAATTGTGTTTACACAAGAGGAATTTGTCATCGAATTAGTCACGACGAGTTCAATAGTCGTTTTGTAATGTGTGAACTAGTCACATTGTTCAAACACAGTGGTTTTTCTTTTGGTACAGATACATGAATATAAAGCATTGTACACACATCATGGAAAGATACATCTTTTGGTAAATTGCCTGCCGAAGTAAGGCATCTCCATAACCTATTAAGGTTTATCGGACCACCAGCGCTCCTAATTATGTTATCAAGGATGTATGAAGATAGCAGATTAGTCCTCGAGAATAGCAAAGCACGCTAACGCAGTTTTGATTCGTGCACGACAATGGTACAACTAGATATTACTGGCGGTTGTCATGGGCAGCACTGAGCGCTTATTAGCAAGT